>CM053789.1:518191967-518201967 GCA_028749045.1 Cupressus sempervirens
AGGCTAACATTCATTAATACAAATGATACTCTGAATTTACTTTTATAAATTTTACTCATATTACATGTAAAAGGCAGTGAATACTTTTTTTTTTTGGTGATGTTTCCAACAAGTCCAAGAAACTAATTTGAAATTCCAACAAGTAGAATGTGTAATTTTGTAAAATGAATAAACTTCAAATGACAAGAAAATATGACATTGTTGTATTATTCTGCCAATATATTTTTCAGGATCTCCTCACTATTTGCAAAATCTAATAAAAAATGAAAAAATAGTGACTATGGAAAAAACCTAAAAACCTCAATTAGCTTTTATGATAAATAAATAAAATCGCCACTATAATCAATGCCACCTACAAATCTGGTTTAAAATGATAAATAAAAAATAAATTAAATCTTAGAGTAAGCATTTAATACAATTTTGTAGTTGATACTATTCAAAATTCCATTTATATGGAAAAAATATATCATTCTCCACAGAATCTACATTCTTGGAAACTCGGTTCTCTATATTTATTTATTTGTACTGACAAAGCATCATAATATACATATTTATATTTTCTATCACACCTGCCTGTTGTATTGATTGTTAATAGCACAAACTGAAATCACATCACGAATATTTTGTACTTAATTTTTCACCACGATCAAATTCCACGTAAAAATAGGGGACCTTTCTATCTCCTTTATTTGCTGCCTTGTAAAGTTCGTTGGATATACAGGCGTCGGTGCAGCCATCCAAACATCTTTTTCTGTTATTTTTCTTTTTGTTTGCTAATTGGAAACATAATTCCTAATTCATATTATAACACTTGCCTTAGTAATTATTATTTCAATGTTATATGTATATTTACATATTATTTTTTAATCAATATAATATTTTGTATAATTATAATAGAGATCATTGTTTTTAATAATTAAACAATTGTAATGTATATCATAAGAATAATGATAGTTAAAATATTTTTGAAATATAAAGCGACCAAAATAAGGGGGTCGGCCCTTACAAAAAAAAGTTGGTAACACACACACTACTAGCAAACACCTACAGAAGTAACAAGGGGCAACCCAGCCACATAGACAATATTAACCAAAAAGCACCAGCAAGAAGGAAGCAAAACAAGAAAAAGTTTAAAACAAACTAACCAACTAATGTTTAAGATTGTATAACCAATAACAGTAGCCAAAAACTACACTACTAAACAAACTATAAAGTTTTGAATAATAAATTGTTGGCTCAAATAGGCCAATGCAAGTCTTAGCAACAGTTGTGAACCAGCAACTATGTTGTAGCAGAAAACAAACAAAAAAATTAGGATCCTTAAATCCCTTATAAATAGTCAAATTATTTCTCATCTTTTTCTTTTCCTTTCCCAGCCAGCAGGACTCGAGCCCAATCATCAGCAAGAAACTTATAGAGGAGCTTATTATCTTCCATGTCTATCCCCAAATCATCCTTCTCCTATGCTAGCAACTGAAGGGTGGTAGCCATTGCATGAGTGACCTTCAATGCAAATTTAGAGAAAGAATGAAATCCCTCCTCCAAGGTTCTGACTCTTTTTGCCAGCGGTGTAGTCTTTTCATTTCATTCCTCCTCTTTTTTGTTTCCATCTTTATCAACCTTTCCAAGTCCCTCATTAATCTAATGATAGTTAAAAAAATTTCCACATTAAAAATAATAATAAGAATATCATTATTATATACAATATATTATATATTAAATATACCAAATATTTATAATATAACATTTTTATAATATTTTAGTTGTACCATTACTTTTGCCTATTCAATCAAAACTTTCTCTAAGAATTATAAATAACATAATTATTTTCTAACATAAATCCTAAATATAAAGATTTAGATATAAATAATAATAAAACCTAAGAATCCTATAACATATGTGAAGATAATAAATACATTATTATACTCTAATATATTAGACACTCCTTTTGTCCATTCAATCAAAAAATTCTCTACAAATTATAAATAACATAATTGTTTTTAAATGTAAATCCTAAACATGATTATTGTTCCAGTTTGCAAGATTAATTTATGTACTTACTTGTTATTAGTAATTGATATAGCTATACAATCTCTACATTAATTTAATGGCTATTGTTTATAGTTTGACATCCTCTATTGCTAATTACTGGCCTTGATTTCTACCTTAATTTGTTAACACTGTCTGAGAATAGGATCCTAGCCCTAATTGAACCTGCATTGATTCTGTTAGTGAAGCTTTGTAAATTTATTGATTAATTCATAGAATAAATTAAGAAAACAAGATAACAAAATTTCTTGGTCATAATACAGATACTTCAACTACCATCTAGCTACAGCAAAAGAAGAAGGAATTTTAAACCATTCCATATAACTCATATATGTTTAATAAATTATAAATCTAAGCACTAACCATCTTCACCAAATGATTAGAATGTATATTGATAATAGAAATATTATCAAACATGACACCATTAGTACAATCTATAAACATCTGCAATAGGACCGAAGGAAAAGGGGACTGAACAAAACAAGGAAGACCAGACAAAAGGACCTAGTAGAAACGAGACAATAGGAGACCAAGAACTAAAGCAGGAAGCCATCATAGACTGAAACCAGGACACTCAGGATATAACATAGGAAGAACCTAAAACATAACTACAAAGTTAGCATCAATATAAACAAGAGGAAAAAACCCAAACTAGACTAAAAAACTTTCCAAACCTCCAAATCTAGACCTCATTCCACTTCATACAAACCTATAAAGCATGAAAGACAGTCACTGCAGATTCCATTTAAGGAAGAATAGAGCTAATCTTAGGGATGAAACCGACACATTGCAAATACTAAAAGTGACCCCTAGAATATAAGGAACATAGCTAACACATCTAGAAAGTAAAAATCATCACAAATTAATATTAATTGTTTGATTTCAGTTTCCCTATAGAGAGTGCCATGTAATGATGCTAGTAATCATGATGTATTAAGCTTCTTAAAGCTTCACTATTAGTTTATTAATATTCTTTATAGAATTTAGTGTTTTGGTTTTAAGTTTCCATCTAATGTATAGGAGGATCCGTAGTAGATGTTTTTTATTTTTAATATAGTAACACTGATTAGTCTTGGAGGTAATGTGCCTAATCTTTTATGAATTAATCTAATGATTGCCAGATTTTTATTGCATTATCATATTTAGTTATTTAATCTGATATAAGAGCATACTCTAGAAGAATTAGGTCAGTGGAGAGGAAAGATAGGTGAAGTCTTCACCCTCTACCCCTTTGTTGGCTAGTTCATTGGCCTCTATATTGCCTTCATGATAAATATGTTTGAACCTTGTTTTTTCAAACTGATCTATTAGACTTAACACCTTTTTGAGCTTGGAGTTCTAAACCAAGTTTGGCATCTGTCATTTTCTGATGGCATTGATGACAATTTTAGAATCTCCTTCGATGATTAATCTTATGAATTTGCTATTTAAACTTAGTTGAAGACCTTCTTGTAGAGCTTCTAATTCTACTATGTTATTAGAGACATTACCCAATGGTTTAGATCTTTTGATAAACCATTGGCCAGAATCTGACCTAATTATACATCTAGTTCTAGCCTTCCCTAGATTCCCTCTAGATGCTCCATCAAAATTTAACTTTTCCCATCCATTATGGGGGGGGCTTTCCATACACATTCTTTCCTAGCTTTAAGGTCCTTTTTCTCATATAGTAATGGCAGGTTGATAAGGTGTTTCCATTTCTTTTTTATAGTTCCATCCCATTCAGAGAAGAATTCTTCTATTTTACTCATTTTTCTAAGGTAACTATTCATTACTTCTGTTATAGATGTCTTGATTTTATTGAAGAGGGATGTCATACATAATTCAAAGTTATTAAAAATACATCTATTTCTCTCTTTCTAGATTCCCCACATAAGGATGGCTAGAGCAATATTCCACAATTTATCATAGATACTATTTTTGTTTTTTGTAGGCCAATCATTAAGTTGATTGGTGAGATCGACTGATAGAGGTGAGGTCCAATCAAGTTTATTTTTAAGTCTTAGCCTTTTTGAGTGAAAGAACATTCAAAAAGGAGATGTTCAGATGTTTCACATTTCTCTTTGCATAGGCTACATCTAAAAGGTCCTTCGAAACCTATTTTTGTAAAATGATCTACAATTAATATCTGATTTTGGGAGGCTACCCATAAGAAGATGCTAGCCTTTGGTAGGCAAGCAACATCCTAGCATAGATCTAGAGGAATTTTAAGATTGTCCCATATATTTGAATTGATTATGATATTATATCCTAGTTTTACTTTGTATTTTCCATCTTTAGATGCACCCTAGATAATTTTATCTACTCTATCTTAATGGTTGACTATTTATTCCTTGAGAATATTTTCTAGGTTTACTTTGTCTATAGGAGAGATGTCTACACTCTCCAGACTTTTCCATTCCCATACTTCTTCCCCTTCAATCTTAATGAGAGTTTTATAATCGGATACCTTCGATCCTCATATGCTTGTCAGCTTGTTTATAACAATTTTGGGAATGTTTGGGAGGAGAAGAGGTGGTTGCCCATCCCAAGAATATTTCTAGAAGAGTGTCTCTTCCTCTCTACCTAGGTCCCAGGTTAAACTATTGCTAATTAAGGGCCTGCATTTTATCATGAAATTACAAGTTTCAGATCATGTAGGCGGGTTCCTAATTTTGAATATTGAATTTGGGTCATCAAGATTAAGATACTTACTATAAATAATATTTGCCTATTTATGTTCCCTTTGTTGATAAACTCTCCATACAAATTTTGCACCCAATGCTTCATTTTGCCAGCTAAAATTCTAAATTCCCAGCCCTCCTTGCTCTTTCAGGCAATAGATCTTATCCCATTTTATAAGTACCTTTTTCTTCTTGTCTTCTATACCATTCGAAAAAAAAAATTATGAGTTTCTTGTCCAATCTTTTATTGATATTCCTAGGTAAAGGTAGACAAGAGAGTTGATAGGGTGGTATGGCAGAAAGAATAGATGTAATTTTAGTTGCTCTTCCTGCCTTGGTTAACCACTTACCTTTCCATGATTCCATTTTTAAATCCAATTTATTAAGTATGTTATCCCATTCTTTTTTTATTTCTTACTCCTTTTTCTAAATGAATCCTTAGAGATTTGCATGGGACGATACCTTTCTTATAACTGTAATGCCCCGCCAAGGGATCCAAAGAATTAACCTAGAATTTCACTAAGTTTGGAAGCATTTTTTTTTTTAAACATGAAAGTAATATCATTCACAGCTGACACAAGAATAATAGAAGCAATATCAATAACCATCTAAAAGTAAACATAACATAACATAACATAACAGGTTACATTCTTTAAAGATCCCTTAACGTTGAATTACATCTAAATCAACTAACATTATTGAATCCATCTAATACAACAATCACATCAAATAATAATGATAACTCCAATATTTGTACATTACAATTCCAAATGCTCAATCATCCACTGTACATGTCAGAGGGTATGAAAAGCTTAAAAAAATATACATATGCGAAATAAGGTACATCATCCTATTCTAATCCATGATACAACAAGTAAAGATAACCATATGATACACATGATACATCGTCATAGAAGATATATACATCCATCATAAAGATCAAACATAATAAACTAAGTGCACAGTTCCTCCCAACCATTAATAGCATCATTAGACCATCGTGGGTCCTAGCCATCCCTCAGTGCATGACATTCCAAATCACCAAAGAGATCATTGGTATTAACATGGTAGGAATGTCACACCTAACATATACTACATCATATACAGAAAGTAATCTAACATGCAAATATAAGCATAAGATAACATCATCAAACATATGCTAATCATCAGTGAAAGGATACATATCCACCATCATAAAGGACACATCAGCCATGATGTCTCAAATGGATCTCAAATGATAAGTAGTGGAAAAATACTACCACCCGACCGCATGGAACCTAAGTGGTCCACTCCCACCGTGCTGAGGAGATAATCTGAAGTCACAAACAGGTTATCCAAATTGTTGGTGCTCAAAATTGCGTTCTCATTTTGAGCAACCATCTAAAATTTTGAGTCAAATCAAGCCTTATGAATGCCCATAATTGCATGTGTACCCGACTGTACCTATGAGGCCCCTGAAGTGTTTAATGTTTCTAACACCCTCCATTCAGCCTATTTATGCATTCCATGAAGATCAATTGTCATTCTGAGTTATTTGGCAAAGTCTTGTTTTGAGCTAGTTCCAAATTTGCATTTTCACCTAGTGTCAAACAACGACAAGAGGCTGTGTTTGCCAATGAATATCTCACACCCAAAATTTTTTTGTGATTCACCACTTTGGGAGTGTCTAATATCCATACCTAAGAACCTATGTTTTAGATTTTGAGTCATTTTGAGTTCATTTGATTAGGTTTTGAATCCCTCAAATTTGGTCAGTTACTGTTTTCATGCTTTTGCACTTTGTTCATATTTCTAGAAAGCCCTATTTGACGTGTTATAACTTTTGACCAGTTGACCCGAGTGCTAAAATTCCTTTTTTGTTGTATTGTAAACATCAGAGACTTTCCATGCTACAATTTTTAAGTCTTGATGAATCCGTTTGATCAGTTTTTGAACGTGATTCCAAACGCAATTTGTAACCTTTTACTGGTGTCAGCACTTGCAGATTTATCAGTACCCCTGTTGAAGAGGTTATAACTAGAAATCCATGATTGGCAAGATCAAATGGTTTGTTTTCCTATGTTCTATACTAAAAATACTCCAAGTGTGCTAGTTTTCAAGCTTTAACGAATCCATATGCACACTTTTCCAGGTCCATTCTATTTGCAAAAATTGCTTTTCAGTCATTGTTTCCAGTTTGCAAAATCCAGGTAGCCCACTTTGACCATCCGCCATTTGCGCCCAGTTATTAGTCATGAGCCTAAATCGCAGATCCATCATGTCCCCATAATAGAGAACCAAAGCCCCAATTTTTGTTTCCCCATGTGCCCGTTTGTCCAATTTTCTAGGCCATTACCAAACACACTTTCCAGTTTTCTAACGTATTTATCTGCAGGTGAATTTAAGTTGGTAACTTCGGAGGTCGATATCTTTTGACCCTGAATTTTTCATAAGATGAGATCTGACAGGGTGCAAGAATGCATAACAGAGATTCAATGGGCCAGTTTTCAGAGCTCAGTTATCTGTTCAGGTCAGTTTGTAAGGGCAGTCAACGGACGTGCTGGCACCAATTTGACCAGTTGCGTAAAATGATAAGATGAGATTTTAATGATCAATTGATGATTGAAATCAATTATAGTGGATATTAAAAGGTCCGTGGATCAGTCTACAGATCAGTTGTCCATAAACAAAATTTTTTTAGCCGGACCCACTTTGGGGTCCGACTGATTTCATCAGAACTGATAAGGATTGAATGTGTTTGAAGAACTTATTGCACTCTTGGTTGCATATGAATATTGGCAATGATTCGCTTGTCATCCTAAGATGTTTTTCCGGATGAATAGGTACCAATTTTAAGCATTTAAGCATATGAGAAGAGGGTATTTTTAGTAAGTTAATATTATAAAAAATTATCTTTCCCATCCACTCCTAGCGCACATATGGGAAGTTGAAGCCGATCATCCAAGGCAGGGTAGGGATGTCCATAATCCATTGTGGTTTTTTTTAAAAATAAAATGCAGCATCTACACATTTGAGATTGCAAAATCAATGGAGAGCCCGACCATAGCTTTCAAGCCGTCCATACATGGAGGTTAAGCTGCGGCTTTGAATGGGTATCTTGGTTTGAAGTAAGAGGCCGCTCATGGCATAGTTCATGCAGCAGCTTCCTGCGCTAGGATAGATCTCATACAGTGGAAGAAAGGATCAGCGGCATAGTTGCAAGGATGCAGGGATCTTTGTTTTTAAAGTTTCCTAGATCATGTGAAGCCAAGGGAGCAGTGGTTTTGAACAAGGCGTGTGGGGAGTAGAAGAAAAATGCGAGTAAAGAGAAGACCACGTGAAGAAAAAGCCACCCAAATCAACATTAATGGAGACATCGTGGGCAGTAAAAGGGGCAATTCATGGCAAATTCTTCAAAGGTTACCATAAAAATGCAGAGGAAGCCGCGCAAGCATAAGTAGCGAGTCAGAGCATCCTCACACCAAGGAAAGCAAAGGAGTCGACTTCAAACAAAGAGAACCTACAATAAGATAAAATAAAAATAGTTAACGCTTTGCAACTGAAGAAAGAAGTCAAACGAAAGATAGTCCACACCATTAGCAAAGCAATCTGCACAAAAGGGAAAGGGGAGCGGTGTAAAAAAGAAGAAGAACTCACCCGCAACATGAAAAGAAGGCAATGGAACCATAGCAAGCAATATGCCCATGACCATGGAAGCTCACGTTAAATTAAAGGAAAAAGAAATCTACATTTTTGCAAAGAACAAGACGTCCAACCACTCAAATGAGTTTCTCTAAAGTTGGCACAGATTCAAAGGTTGATGCCCAAAATAGAGGAACCCGCAAGTAAATAAGAGCAGCTTACACATGCTAATAAAAAGACGTCACGCCATTATCCAAGAAAGTTGCATGTTCAAAACAAATCGGTGTTGAAATAATCTCTGAATCTTCATAAAATGATGCGAAGGATAGTGCACATCCTTGTTCATAGAAGTAGAAAGGGAAAATTTCAAACAAATAGGAGCCCGGATGTACAGGAAGCGTAGGACAGTGAAGAATACTGGGCTTTTATCCCACATTCTTTGTGCGTGGGTCATTTCAGTGGTTTAAAAGCCATTTTAAACAACATCATTTGTGTCTACAAAGACAAGTTCTTTTGGAAGCGCTAGACCATGGAGGTGGGGTCCTTGTGGATGATGTCATCGTGACAGCGCAAAATTTTAAACAAAGAAGCTCGTTCGCTGATGTGGTGGAAGAGGAACACGATCGTGCCACGTGGCGAATCGAACGGAGGGTGCTTCCCCGCAAAACAAAGATGCAGGTAGTTAAATAATGCGAGGATGCGCCTGGGCGCCACATGGCATGGCGGGTCCCGCGGGTGATGACGTGGTGAGAATGAGCAGCTCAAACGAAGGCACAAGATTTTGCCACATGGCGAGATCCGACGGTCCACGCATCCCTGCAATATGGAGTTGTAGGGATTTAAGTAATGCAGGGAAGCGCATTCTCGATAGGTGGCACTAGGTCCCGACGGTGCTGACGTGGCATTTGTGAATAGTGGTCGGCCAATCAAAGGCCGCCACATGGTAGAAAGGCTAGTCAACTGAAGGTTGACCCCGGATTCAAAGGCAGGGGCAGTTAAAAAAAAAATAATAACTTATTATTATTATTTTTATAATGGATGCACGTCAGATTTAAAGAATTTGCAAAAGGGGACATTTTATTCTAAAGTTTTAACTTTAGATAAATTTTAAATTTAAAAAGGAATGCAGACCTGATAGTTATAGCAGAGGGGCATTTTTTGAAATAAGATTCTAGGGGTTTTCTGTAAGAAAAACATGGACTCCAATATACCACCGGAATCGGGAAAAGATGAACTATCCGATTCTGGAGTTGGTTTTTACACAAGTAGTAGCTGGCTCAAGCTATAGGAGGTTTTCTTTCAGGTACCTAAATTGCAACCATTTTCAGACCAGGAAGTTCAGTTGTGTTTTTTGGCAAGTTAATAGCTTGAATATGCATAAAAGACAAGGAGAATTCAGCTGGGGGAATCTCTGAGTCAGTTAAAGAAAGTTTTATCAGCATTTTGATGCAAATCAGATATTTAGCAAATAAGGGATTTCATCATTCAGGAGGGGATATTTTGCAAATCAGTTACAAGGCAATGATGAAATCAAATCAGATCAAGATGGAGAAGGAAGAAAGAGGTTACTCAGTTACATAGGATTGATTTTCAAGTGGACACTTGTCAAGTAAAGATCAGATCCAGGATTTCTTTCTTGTCTATATCTTTTTTTCTTTAATACTTGG
>CM053789.1:518806967-518986967 GCA_028749045.1 Cupressus sempervirens
AAATGATTTCTCTCCTGAGTTTGATGAATGACAACATCCAATCCCTTGCTGGTAAACTTAAGGATAGGGGCTTGCTGGTGGAGGAGGGAGGATAGAACAGGGATAAGGACAGGTCAAATATGACAAGGCCACAATCAGTACTCTCACCAGTATGGATCAGGGCATGGAGAAGTCCAAGATCAAATGGCAAAGGAGCAACAAAAGATAATCGAGGCATCTTAGACTATGCAGGAAATGGAGAAGATAACTGAAGACTAGTTTTCTTGTCTTTTTTCTTTTTGTCTTCCTGGCTTTTGGCTTTTCAATAGGCTTTCTATAGTCTATTTTAGTTTGTTTGTTTTCTTACCTTTTTGTGGGCCTTTGTTTTGGGTTGGGCCTTCGGGATTTTTTTCAGCTGTTGGACCTCTGTTTTGGTTGGGCTTCTTTGGCTTATTATCAGCCTTGTTTTTGTAAAACTTATGGGTTTCAGGATCCCTTAAAACCTATTTTTCTTATCAAAAACTTTTGCAATGTATGGTGTACAGTAAAAAACCAACCTAAAAAAATTCCCAATGCCCTCCTCTTAAAATTAACTTTAGGATAATTCATTGCATACCAATATAACAAGAAGAAACCTTTGGACTAAAAAAAACATGGAAAATGGGAATAAATTTATGGCATTTACAAAATTTTCACCTCAGACTATGTGTTTAAGCCAATAATCTCAAAATCACCACATTCCATGCTTTTACCTTGAAAGCTAATTTTAGAATAAATCATGGAATAAAATTTATGTAAATATCACAAGGGGAGACCTTAGAGTTGAAGAAAACCATGGCAATCACAAATATAATTTAGGATTTTATGTATCTCCAACATCAAAATATGTGTAAGTTTCTTCATAAAAGAAAAGAAACCATTTATGTTTAACTAAGATATCAATAAATCTGATCAATGATGATAAACAGTGTAGCCGTGAGGTGGGAGAAATTGATACATGGGTGGGAGCATCTAGTAAAAATGGGATGAGAAGATATTTCATGTGAATATACGCTAGCTATAAAGGAGTGGGTTGTTATTGGTAAAGGAAGTCCCTTTCAAGCTTCAATGCACCAATCGACACTAGGGAAAAGTTGAGCTTACTAGGTTACAATATGTTGAAATATCACTTTGCTTCATCTATACCATAACCTAAATGACCTATCTCTTCCCCTACCATTCTCAATAATAATGGCACTAGTCAAATATTTTCTCAAGAACACACAAGGTAAATTGTTATTTTTATTTATAAAGTTTCATTTTTTCTTTGTGTGTAATGATACATAGAACTAGGATTTCAAATTGCTCTTGGAAAAGCAGAAGAAAATAAAAAGAAAAAATATGCCAAATTCGGTGAGAAACAAGGTTGAACCCTAATTTTTGACAAGAAGGGCCATCTTTGATAAGTCTGCTAAGCTGGATAACAATGATGCTGATTATACTCATTCAGATCTGAGGCCTCGAAGGAGTTACCAAGATGAAAACTTTGCCCTAGCTCCTCTTTGTGTGTGCAATATCATTTGGGGAAAATGAAAAATGAGTTATCATTTTTATTTTTCTTTTCTTATAATCACTCAATTTTCGCAATAACGACACTAGTGTTGTTATTACAATAGCATCAGGAACACTTGCAAAAAAAATAAAAATTCACACACAAATTACACTTCTGCCATAATTTGCAGTCTCAATTTGATCCCAAATATTGTAGTGGTTCCTTTCATTGATTCATTCAAGAATCTATAGTTGAATATTTCAAAATAGACTTTGATTCATGGCTTTTGGAGCTAAAATACATCTTTTTCTACATATTTCAAGGTGATTCTTTTATGTTTTATTTCCTTTCACATCTATATCTTAAATCTATATCTTAATTGGGCTATTTGTATACACATAACATCTAGATCTACTTTCCTAAAATAATTGGATCAATTTTACATACACACTATCCTATAAGGGCCAAAGAGTGTATTTCCTTGTATTGCATTCCTATTAATAATTTGAATCTAGTAATTAGCACCCATATTCCTTTGGGTTCTAGCTAATCTAATTTGGATTATAAGTAGAATCATATTAGGAAATTTCTCTCTTTCCCTCACATACATATTTGAATTTCTTAATAGCCCAAAAAATGAGAGATATACAATCCTATATTTAAAGTTCAACCTTTAGCATTCCTACTAGGTGAAGTCATAGACTCATAGGCTCCTTCGGTCATGATTCTTGTTTTCTTCCTACAACTCATGATGACACTAAATTTTTTAAATTCCTGCTTCTAGGTAAGATTGTGTGTGATTTTTTCCATCAACATTTTGGATCATACTCAATGATCCATCATCAAGATGAAAGTGCTAAGAGTGTGAGAAGATATGTTGTGTTGGTGTTTGAAACTACTGAGCAACAAAATGCTCAATATCACAGTGAAATTACTCACACAATCTAAGGATTAGCCAATTCCTAGTAGCAATTACACGAATAAACCACTTGACCCAACTTCAACAAAACCAAAAATGGTTTTCTACTCTTTAGGCTCTGCTAAACTAAGGTGGGAATACCTAGGGATGATTCTAATGCAAACTATGGTATGAAATTATCTTAGTTTCATTCTGATTCTCATCTTTTACCCTCAGGCACATACACAGTTTATCAATTTTCTCTAAATGCTTCTCAAATCTATATGCATCCCCTATAAGAAGATTTGGTTATAAATCTCCTATGGTTTACAAGTATTCCTGGAATTAGTCACTATCTAAGGCTTAGAAAACTATATGAAAACAAGTGGTAACCAACATTTATAACTTTAAACAAAATGGAATGAAATGATTTTGATTTTTTTTTAAATGATTTGATGTGCATCAACGAGATTCACCCTTGCTCACTTCTGACTTATGTGACCAGTGCCTTATCCATTGAGCAGAAAATTAACTATTGGTGGGAGATCTAATTCAAATAACTTGTAAATGAATTAATCAATTGTAATCACCCATTTCCATTCTTATGAAGTATCCTTTCTATAAACTCATAAACCCTACTAATTCATTGAAGCATTTATATAATTCCTTGAATTAAAAGCAACAGTGTTATTAGCATACAACCCATCCAGATTGCATTCAACCAAGTTAAACCTTATTTAAAATGACTTCAAAGTAGACAAACCCATAAACAGGAGACATAAATTGATGACACAAATATAGTGTAAATACCCCTTTGTATTATCCTTTCAGATGACTAATACAATGACCAATAGAAATCAATTGAAAGCCCAAAATAGATTGCTATTTCTATCATTCCAATGTGTCATCAAAGAGTACAATTGGAAGCAAACTCAAAATAATTACATAATATTGGACCAACTGAAATGTATTTTTCTTGAAAGAAAACTAAAATTCTACAAGTTTTGGATGATCACATTGCCTTGAAAACTCATTTATATAGACATGAGTTGCAACAAGCAAAGGGCAAATGTGATCGATAGGTGTCCCTCAAAAAGATATTTACATACACCTATAACAAAAAGAAAAAATGAAAATAATAGAAAGGCTAATAAATCAAACATTCCTTTGTGGGCCCCTTTTCTGTTATTCTACCTGAACAGATAAAAGTGTTACCACCTAAACCTTTGATTATTTTAATTCCTCAGAATAAGTGGCCATTAAGTTTGAAAGCGATGAGACATCTCTAATTACCTGCATACTTACTTTAATCCAAGGATTTTCCTTGTCTCCATCATTTATTATAAGGGTAACTCTTACTTTGGCACCTTCTTCCTCCTTATCATCTTCTGTTTCATCATCCTATAGCATCTTCTCTTCTAACATAAATTTATCTTTCCACTCATTATAGGAAGTATCATCAAGCCAATCAAAATTGAGGACATCTCTTTGTACTGTTATCAGAGAATCTCCAATTGCTTCTATATCAACTAATTCTTTTCTGATGGAGTTATAGAATATTTGAACTTTAACCAACTCCTCATTTGTCATAGCCCATAACAAGTGACCAGTTTCATTAATGACTTTATTCATCCTTTCACAAAAGATCTCATCCATCTCTTTCTTCCATTCTTCCTTTCCCTTCACTTTATCAATGGTCTTTAAAGCACAAGGAAAAAAATCAAACTTCTTTGCAATATACTTGGATAAACAAATAATTAATCTTTTTTGAAAAGAATCTTGTTTGTCATCAAAACCTTGCAATTCATTTAGAAAATCAAAGATCTGTTCTATTTGATGACATGGTAGTTTAATGACAGATATACACATAGTAGTGATATCTTTATTCGTTTTTATCCATTTCTGCATAAGGGGTCTAAAACTACCCTCATTTCTCTTTAAATCATCCTTAATAGTTGTAATCTTTGTCAACAAGTCAAAAAATGATGGCCACTCAATTTTATCTACTAAATACATTATACCCTGTCTTATTTTCTCCTCAAACTAATTATTTAATTCTACATGCATTGCATACAACTTATTCTTTTCTTCTTCAAAATACTCTGTAGTATAGAACTAAGGCCTTTCTGGGGTATCAAGTATTTCAATAATTGGTGTTGATATAAAAGGCTCAATAGGTGGCATTACTTAAAATTCATGCAACTTATTATTATGGGTATGCACTCTTGATTGATCTTTCCTAGATCGATGATGGGCTAAAGTCCTTTTCTTTGACGGCCCACCCACCTGGCTTAACCAATAAAATATCATCCTTTTATCAACGTACTCTAACAAATTTGACTGTGGCATTTAAAATTTTAGTGCCCATGACATCATTGCTTTCAACTCAGCATACCTATCATATTCCACCAGTGAGCACACTTTACTTCATCTGACCTTTCTAGCATGGCATGACTCAGCATTCCTTTCAAGGCTCAGTCCCACTTTGCCATGTGTCACAGAGGGGCTTGCCCACATTATTTAAAAGTCAAGCGGTTCCATATTGTAGGCAAGCCCTAACCCTTGATCTTGTTCAAATCTATGGTGATTAAAAATATTGCATGGCTATAATACCTAGTCAGCTAGTTGGACCAATGAGATACTTCCTTTGTATTCCAACACACCTGACAACTACAACAAAAGACAAGTTGTTATTATCTCCTAAGAAAGGCGATCCCATGATGTCACACTGTGCCATGTGTCATGAAGGGGCTTGCTTGCATTGTTTAAAATTTTTGCATTTCCATATCACAGGCAAGCGCCAGGCCTTAATGCTTGCTAAATCAACAATCACAAAATTTGAACTACAAAATATTAATATCATAAAAGGGCCAACCAATGACATCATAAGAAATTCAAAATGTGCACAAGGAATGTTGACAACTTTGCAAAAGGTTTGACTGCTTCTAAAAACTTAAGAACTTTTGTGGTGCATTGAGGTTTGAACATCAGCAGGGGTTACATGTCGAAAGGGCACATGCCCACATTATTTAAAGACCTTGCAACTCCATATTGCAGGAAAACCTCAACCCTCGATCTCAAAAGGATCTACAATCTAACAAAACTTTAGTTGGTCTAGAAAAAGAAAAACTTTATTTGCATAATTGGTAGTACATATCAGCAATTTTTTTATAGCTTGGCACACTGCAGCACACACTGAAAATTCTTGGCCCCACATTGGTATGTGTCACTAAAGTGCATGCCCGCATTGTTTAAAAACCTTGTATCTTAACATTGTGGGAATGCAATTCCCATTGATCTAAATAAGATCAATGGTCACGTGAAATAAATGATATTCCTCAATAAAATTAAAGAGCCAAACACCAATAGAGCATGGTCAACAAGGCTTAAAACAAAGCTTTTAATAAAAACATGCTTGTGTAAGCCCAACCTTAAGATTTTTTTGAAAAATTTGTAATGACACACCTTGAGAAAATGATAGAATTCAAATAACACAAAGACTAGAACATGTGCTAGGGCAACCTAAAATTTTAAAAATATAAGGAACGAAACCCTATTTTGCAAGATATTAAGATTCAAATGATTTTTCACTAAATTTTTGCATTTGTGAAAAATCAGACCAATAGTGGCTCTGTCTAGGGATGATAGACTACTTGAGTCTATGCAAGAATTAATAATCTTTGGGAGAGTAGACCACATACTTGGAAAGGGGATGAAAAATTTTTCAAAGAGCATAGAGCACCAGACAAAAACAAGAAACAAGAAACCAAACTGTATAGAGAAACTATTTATAGGGATTTAGAAAATATACAAAGTGTATAGGAAAACAAAGAACCCTAAAACTATTTTTCATGGAAACAAGATACTTTTAAGAAAAGTACCTCTTCAAGGATTTACCATGAACAGGCAATTCAAGAATACCTCCAGTTAAATCCTTTAGAAAATATGAATCTTCTCCATTTTCATCACAAATGTTATATGGGCCAAGCCAGATTGGGTCAAATTTACCATGCTTTCCTTTATCTTCCAATCGAGCATTCCACATTAGTACCATGTCACCTATTTCAAATTTTCTCTTGGTGGCCCTTTTTTCATATATGTGCTTCATTTGTGATTGTAATTTAGCATTCTGAATAGAAGAATCTCTCCTTGTTTCTTCTAATTGTGAGATATTATACATTCTAAGTCATATAGTTGAACAAAGTTATACATCTCTTTTAGGTTATTTTGTGGGAGTCTAGCCTATATACCATAGACCAAATCAAATGGGGCAAATCCAATAGCCTTTTTCACAGTAACCTTGTCAGCCCATAGGGCTAATGGCAACTTTGAATCCTAGGCCTTCTTGTTTTCCTCCAAAATCCTTTTAATGATTTTCAATATACTCTTATTACTAGATTCATCTTGACTGTTACCTTGAGGGTGGTAGGGTGATGATGTTTATTCTATGATGCCATACTTTTTACAAAAATATTTATATTCCTCTGATCTGAAACACATGGCATTATCAGTTACAATCTTCTAAGGACATCCAAACCTAATTATAATATTATTTAGGATGAAACTAATCACCACCTTGCTTGTTGCATTCCTAGTAGGGATTGCCTCAACCCACTTGGTGAAATAATCAATAGCAACCAAGATCCAAGAATGACCTCCACTGGAATTGTTTGTGATTTTGGCTATAAAATCAATTCCCCATTGTTGGAAGGGTGCTTGCACCTCAAAAGGTCTTAAGGGTAGATTTCTAGAAAACTTCAACTTCCCACTAAATCTTTGACAAGTATCACATTATTTCACAAGGTTGTGAGCATCTTTAAAAAGTGTTGGCCACCAAAACCCAACCCTCAAAATCTTATGAGCAGTAGTTTTAGCCATGTAGTGACCACCACATACACCTTCATGCATATCTTTCAAAATTATTTTAGACTCAATTTCATCCACACATTTTAAGAGGACTCCTTCCATGCTTCTCCACCACAACTGTCCTTGGACTATAACATATCTTATAGCATGCAACTTAAGGGATCTCTTTTTATTATCAGTTAACTCTGATGGAGATTTCATAGTTTGCAAATAATAGCTTACATCGTTGTACCAATCAAAGATGTCCATATCACAGAGGTCTTCTCTGCAATTATCATCCAATTTATTAATTTGGTTCACCTCTAGATTTTCTTCTATCATCAACTTGGCCAAACCTTGACCTCTAATCAATTTAGTTATCTAGATGTCAATATTGAATTCTTGTATTCTATTGAACCACCTACACCTCCTACTAGATACCTCTTGTTGTGAGAAGACGTCTTTCACATTAGTAGTAGTGGAAAAAGCAATAACTGTAGCCCCCATCAAGTAATATCTAAAGGACTTCACTCCTTTTACCAATGCATATGCCTATTTTTCATTGATGTGATACTTGAGTTCTACTGCTTGCAAAGACTTGCTGAAGAATGCAATAGGTTGCTCATAACCTTCTTCATTTTTCTATAATAGTACTGCAACAACAGTGTGAAATGAGGCAAAAGAAAATACATGCATTGGTTTGTCATAATCAGGAGCTCAGAGAATAGGGGCATCTTTAATAGCTTGTTTAATTTTTTGAAATGCAATACTAGGTTCACCATCCCATTTTATCTCAGATCCCTTCTTTAGCATTCCTTATATAGGCCTACTAATTTTTGCAAAATTAGTCACAAACCTTCTGATAAAATTAATTTGCCCAAAAAATGATTGAATTCCTTTAACACTTTTAGGCTTTTGAATCTTGTCTATTGCTTCTATCCTTTTAGGATCAATCCTTACTCCATGCTTGCCAACTAAATGTCCTAACAACTTTCCTTTAGTGACACCAAATTGACACTTTCTGGGATTTAAAGAGACACCATACTTGAGGGCTCTAATAAACACCTTTTGTAAATGCATGTAGTGATCATTTTCATCCTTAGAATACGCAGTTAAATCATCTTGATATACAGCCAAGAATTTATTAATGATATCATCAAAAGCTACATCCATGGCCCTTTCAAAAGTAGCCCCAGCATTGGTAAGCCCAAATGGCATCCTGACATAAAAATAAGTACCCCATGGAGTACTGAAAGCAGTCTTAAACTGTTTTGATTCTTTTACAACTACTTGATTATATCCTGAAAACCCATCCATCATGGACATCAATTCTGAACTAGTGACCCTTTGCAACATGGCTTCCATATTTGGTAAACCATAATTATCCTTTAATGAAGATATGTTAAGATTTCTGAAATCAACACACAACCTTATATCTCCTTTTTTCTTCCTAATAGGGACTAAATTGGATACCCAAGATGAATGTCTAATAGGTTTTATGATCCCCGCATCTCTTAGTTTGACCAATTCCTCTTGCATTTTAGGGGCCAGAGTTGGATTTATTGGTCTTTGTTTCTGCCTAAAGGGTTTAGCATCTGGTTTTAATGGAATCTCATGCTGAAAAAGACCTTCTCTATAGGCCTTTAAGTCATCATATGAACATGCAAACACATGTCTATACTTTCTTAATAAACCTATCAAGCGATGTCTTATCTTAGGAAACAATTTCTTCCTAATATACACCTTCTTAGGGGTCTCTTCAGTTCCCAAATTTATCTCCTCCAGATCCTTAGCATTGTATTCACCAGTATCCATTTGAGATGTATCATGATTATCAAAAATAGTTTCTAGGACAACCAGACCTTTTGGTATCTTATTTGTTTTCAATTGCTGCACTTCTTGTCCAAAGACAATATCCTTCCCATCTATGTTTTCTACATATGCTGACAATCAATTTCTTTCCCTGACAACATATAATCACAATTCAAAAACCTCAAAATATCTTTGTCATCCTCAAATACTTGCCAATTTTGGACATTGTCAAGAACAGAGGGTCTAGCTTGGATTTCCACTTTAGCTATACCAGCAAATGTAATATCATCAGGCTTTATTGCCACATTTTCTAACAAATTTTCCATTTTTTTGTTAGTCCTATCCTTCTAAGCTATTCCAAATGCGTCAAAATATTCAATCATATCCCATACTGCATTTCTATATTGTTTTAATCTTTTATTTTTTGATACATAAACATTTCTCACTTGGGATACAACCAATTTAGAATCTCCTATAACATGTAAACTTTTTATGCCATCCTTGTGAGCTAATCTAATTCCTAATAACAAAGCCTCATATTCTTCTATATTATTAGTACAAGGGAAACTCAATGTAAAAGAGAACTTATATGTTATTCTTGTAGGAGAAATCAATAAGATACCTGCTCCAGATCCTTCTTTGCAGTAGGCACCATCGAAGAACATAGTCCATAAATAACCCTTATCTATTTTTGCATTAGCTTCTACTTCCATCTGTGATTTATGTTTATCTTTCCTCAAGGTTAGGACCTTAGCTCAGAATGCTTTTACATCTGTGTCACCAAAATTTTTCATATTATCTTCTACATCTTCCTCTATCATGTATATACTCTTAGGCTCCCTATTGACTTTTATCAAATTCTCCTCAATATTAAAAGTAGAAAATGAAAAATCACATTGTAGACTCCCACCCATAGCAGCACTCCATTTTCTTGATAATAACATGCCATACTAAGGTGGAATATCAAAAACCAATACACTCATAGTAAGTTCTTTGTCAGGGCAGGCTATTAATCTATATGGCAAAGATTTTATAGTGCCTATGATTGCCACTTCTCTTTTATCCATATCACAACATCTTCCTTGAGTTGTATCCACTTTTAAGCCTAATTCCTTCATTATTTCAAAAGGCATCACAATGTTGGAAGCACTAGAATCAATCATGCAATTTTTTAATGTTTTACTATTTACTAAAAATGGTTCAACATTTCCCAAACACTGATTTAAAAAATTATCCAAAAACATTTGAGGAATTTGAGAGAAAAATCCTTCAGCATGATTTTCCTTTACTTCTTTGTCATGTCCCCTTTTCAAATAATTAAAAAAATAATAATCTTTGCTAAGGTAGGCAGGCCCAAGAAAGTGAAGTTTCGGAAAAAGGGGGTTAATCTTTGGAAACCGTTGGACTAATAAATGAAAATTATTATTAAAATATGTTTCATTAACCTCTCTTGGATGTGAGTTACAGTTATGCCCTCTTTTAAGGGGTTTTGGAGGCATTTTGGGCTCATTCCAGAACTTGATTTTTGCTCATTCTTTGTTATTCTTCAGAGGCTGCCAAACCTGTGGAGAAGGAGACCCAAGAACGGGAGTTTGCAGGTTTCTAGGGAGACCCAAGAATGGGAGTTTGTAGGTTTCCAAGAAGGCTAAGGATGGGAGTTTGAATCCATTCCATGTGCATGCTCATACAGAGTTTGCCTTTGTACTGAACAGTGCAGATTTGTGAGTTTTCGGGTGTGTTTTTGTATGAGTTTGGTGTTTACAGTTGAGTATTTCATATCAGTTTGGGTTGCTGCTGTATATCATACTTTTAAATTTTAAAATAGAGCTGAATATATATATTGGGATGTGATTAAACTTCTGAGATAGATTATTAGTGTTTTTGTGGTGTTTTCGGGCATATTTTGTGCTATTTCGGGAGCTCGATGAGCATAGTTTTGGTCCTACATTTTTGAGCTGTTGTGTAAAGGCTATACGGATCTGGAAATGTCAATTTTTAGGCTGTTATGCTTCTTAAAGTTCTGTAAAAATTTCCATTTTCAGATTTATTAATAATTTTTGAAGTTGTGAAGCTTTTAGCACTATTTTCAGCATACCCGATTTGGGGTTTCTTGAGGAATTTGGTGGATCTTTGGGATATTAGTTGTTTGATCTTAAAGATATGATTAAAGGTTGGAAATATCATATAAAATCAGAGAAAGGGACATTTCAGTGGTATCAGAGCCATGATCTTGCCAGCCTGAGGGTTTGTAGAAGTTGCAGGTCAGTTTTGACAACTACCCAGATCTTGCATTTCAGTTTTTAGAACTACCCAAATCTTGCATGTCATAATTTATAGTTGCATGTTGCTTCTAATCAGTTGCATGTCAAAATTTATGGGTTCATGCTACTTCTAATCATTTTCATGTTAGTTTTTGGTGAATTTGGTGGTTGTAGAAGTTTGCATGTCAATTTTGACAACTACCCAGATCTTGCATGTCAGTTTTGACAACTACCCAGATCTTGAATTTTTGACAACTACCCAGATCTTGCATGTCATAATTTGGTGGTTGCATGTTGATTCTAATCAGTTGCATGTCAAAATCTATGGTTGCATGCTACTTCTAATCATTTTCATGTTAGTTCTTGGTGAATTTGGTGGTTGTAGAAGTTGCATGTTAGTTTTGACAACTACCCAGATCTTGCATGTTAGTTTTGACAACTACCCAGATCTTGCATGTCAGTTTTGACAACTATCCAGATCTTGCATGTCATAATTTGGTGGTTGCATGTTGCTTCTAATTAGTTGCATGTCCAAATCTATGGTTGCATGCTACTTCTAATCATTTGCATGTTAGTTCTTGGTGTTTGAAGAAGTTATATCCTATTGGGGTTACACTCTACTTTATCCAGAATGGACAAGTATAGTATAGAGTCTCAGAGGACACGATCTTGGACAATTGAAAGCCAGAGTCAAAACAATAGAAAGGATGGTTATTTAGACATTCGAGATAAACTTATGAAAATAAGCCATGACATGTCTAAACAGTTGGTTGAGCACCACTGTATAATGAATGACATGTTATCTGACCCAGCTAAGGTGGATAAGTTGACTGGATTTCTATTTGGCAGATTTTCTCACAGGACAGATGACACAATTCCTAAGAACTTGCATGAGGAGTTTGAGAAACTAGCTGATAGCCAAGTAGAGGTCTCAGATTCTACTCTGCCACAGGAGGTGGCGGGAAAGGATATTACACAAATTGATAGTAACGGTCAACTTGATACTCAAATTGAGACAATTGTTTATAGGTTGTCAAAGGGTGATGCCACAGGTATTCAGGATGGTATAGTTACAACAGGTAGTGACTACAGTGTAATGAGTTCAGATGATGATTATGAGGATGTTGTTGTGCAAGATGGTGAGATACCTGGTAGGGATGAGCAGACGTTGATCATTCATGAATTTGCTGAGAAAGAGCACCAGGCACAGTTAGATGCTTCATCACATGAGGTTGAGGCTGGTAGTACTTCACATGATTTGTCCAGCCAGCTGAAAGTGAACAAAGATAGTATTGTGACTTCATTATCTCATCATGACAAGTATGTGGAGTTAGTTGGTATTGGTCATATTAATCAGGTGAGGAGTTTGCTCGAGTTACCAGTTGATTCTAGTTTACGGATATGGACTCAAGATTGTTATATTGGCATTTGGGATTTAGTTGACTGGAGATCTTTAACACTTTTTGGTAGCAGTGTTTGTTTGGGTGCTATCATGGATTTGATTAGCAGATTACACGGTGTTGTCTTTTCCTGTGCCAGTATCTTATCCGATGTTGGTATTAGTTTTTATACACCAATGTTGGGCTTTGTTCATATATCCAGTCAACCATACTTGCTAGAATGTGTTGATGATATTTCATATTTGGCAGTGTGTATAGATGAGTCCCAGGATCATATTGGCATTGATGACATCCAGGAGGATGTAGTGGGCAGTTTTGAAGACTTAGTTTCCTTGGGTATAGAGGAGTTGGACAGCAATGCTAATGTTTTTGATACTCCGTATGTTGATATGAGCTTTAGATTTGATTCACAGGATATGGATGGTAATACTCTAGAGACTAGTAACTTTGAGGATACTCCTTTAGACAGTGCGTCAGAGGAGGTTTGTAGGAGACAGTCAAGCCAGTGCCATCATGTGTCTAATCAGTTGAGAGTTAGTGACCGAGACATTGCTATCACTTACAAGCATTTCGATGCTGCTCGTCAGTTGTTAGCAGTTTATGGATGGGGTTCTCCTACTAGTGATGAGCAGGAAGGCAGTTATCTTTCCTTGATAGAGATCCACTCTTTATGGGAGGCTATTCAAATTTTGAGACAGAATTATATGCAGTTGGTAGCCGACAGAGATTATCTTATGGAGTGGGGTAGTATAGCATATGATGCATTTTTGGCCAAGGAGGATGAGGTGAGTGAGCTTACTGAGCAGCTTGAGGTGACTTCTGAGATTCTTGAGAGTACATAGTTGGCTTTCAAGGAGTCACAGTTTCATTTGGCTAAGGCGACCATGGAGTTAGAGCGACTACAATCTTTACATGATTCTATACAGTCACAAGCTATGGTGTTTGGTGATTCGAGGATGTCCATGGCCGATATTTTTAGCGACAGTGGAGATGGGGATGCATCCATCCTTGATACTAACATTGGCATATTAGGTTCATTCCCACTAGAGTCAGGTTCAGTTGAGTTGGGTGTTGTAGCAGATTGTTGTATGCCTGACATGGTGGTGGCCTCTAGTACTGATGCCACAGAGACTAGAGATGTATCAAAGATCATGTGTGATGTTGGTGAGTCGACAATTGGCATGGTTCCTACTAGTAATACTAATCCCTTGGTGATATCTTCAGAGTTAGTAGTCAGTTCCAACATGGTTAATGATCAATTGCAGTTAGTTTCATCTGGATTACAGTCTGAGCCATTGACTGAGATTGGCGCATTCTATCAGCATTACACTGTGAGTTTGATGCCTCAGGATGAGAGTTGTGATGGGCACGACATGGTGATAGGTCCTGCAGTTAATAGCTTGATAATACATGACTTAGAGCAGGAGTTTTGGAGTGATGCTTTAGCAGGTGTTGTTATTGATTCTACTCCTTTGGTGATGACATCTCCTGACTTAGCTAGTGATCAGTCACAGTGGGTTGTATCACTTGTTCATGGTGAGCTGTTGACTGAGGTTGGTTTTTTTAATCAACATTATATTGCAGGGCATGTACATCAGTTAGCAAATGATCCTTGTGTTGAGGAGTTGATGGCAGGAAAATTTGGTTTGGGTTCCATTTCTTGTTGTTTATCTTGTGATGGCTTCTCACCATCAGGGATGCATGGGAGTTATGGTTATGAGACAGTGGCCAATGATCTACAGAGTTGTGTTGACTGTAGGAGTAGTACAGTGTGTGGATTCTCCATACTTGGTATAGTTTCATTTGAGAGCATTCACCATTGTTGCAGAGTTGGATTGTACATTCTGTATAGGCTAGTGGGATGCGTTGATGGTATTTATGGTGTTGGCAGTTTGATTTGTCCACTTTACTTGGGTTCTAATGTTCTAAGAGTTTGTGTCTCATGGGTTTTTGACTGTGGTAGTGGTGATTTTGGAGTTTGGTTGAGCTATAATTGTCAATTTGATTATGGATTCGTCTTGGTCATATTGCAGAGGATATTGCAGGAGCCTGTGTTAATTGGTAGTAGTATAGTTCATGACTACATTTGGGATCCAGGTGGATTGATTGGTTTATTGTTCAGCCATTGCTTGAGGACAAGCAATTTTTGGGAGGGGAGGACTTTTCATGTCCCCTTTTCAAATAATTAAAAAAATAATAATCTTTGCTAAGGCAGGCAGGCCCAAGAAAGTGAAGTTTCGAAAAAAGGGGGTTAATCTTTGGAAACCGTTGGACTAATAAATGAAAATTATTATTAAAATATGTTTCATTAACCTCTCTTAGATAGGAGTTACAGTTATGCCCTCTTTTAAAGGGTTTTGGAGGCATTTTGGGCTCATTCCAGAACTTGATTTTTGCTCATTCTTTGTTATTCTTCAGAGGCTGCCAAACCTGTGGAGAAGGAGACCCAAGAATGGGAGTTTGTAAGTTCCCAGGGAGACCCAAGAATGAGAGTTTGCAGGTTTCCAGGAAGGCTAAGGATGGGAGTTTGAAGCCATTCCATGTGCATGCTCATACAGAGTTTGCCTTTGTGTTGAACAGTGCAGATTTGTGAGTTTTCGGGTGTGTTTTTGTATGAGTTTGGTGTTTACAGTTGAGTATTTCATATCAGTTTGGGTTGCTGCTGTATATCAGACTTTTAAATGTTAAAATAGATCTGAATATATATATTGGGACGTGATTAAACTTCTGAGATAGATTATTAGTGTTTTCGTGGTGTTTTCGGGCATATTTTGTGCTATTTCGGGAGCTCGATGAGCATAGTTTTGGTCCTACATTTTTGAGCTGTTATGTAAAGGCTATACGGATATGGAAATGTCAATTTTTAGGCTTTTATGCTGCTTAAAGTTCTGTAAAAATTTTCATTTTCAGATTTATTAATAATTTGTGAAGTTGTGAAGCTTTTAGCACTATTTTCAGCATACCCGATTTGGGGTTTCTTGAGGAATTTGGTGGATCTTTGGGATATTAGTTGTTTGATCTTAAAGATATGATTAAAGGTTGGAAATATCATATAAAATCAGAGAAAGGGACATTTCATTCTTCTTTAGTGCTTTCTTTAGGACTGTGATTTTCATTACAATCCTGACTTACCCTTACATCAGTATTTCCCAACCATGTTATAGCTTTTTTTCGGTGGTCTAGAATTCTTAGTAATTCAGATAGAGGAACCTTAATAGTAATCTAAGACAAAACAACAAGAATATCTATGGAAGAACCAAGAGGATCATCATTAGTTGCATTCCTTTTCTCATCTCATTTATCCAAAATGTTCAGAGCATTTTGATGATTCTTATCGTGTTTTGTGATGATCTTTGATACCTTCTCATCTATTTTTCTAGGGACATTATTTGAAAACTCCATATCTTTATGATTTCCTCCTTTCTTTTGTTCCCACCTTCTATTAGTAATTTTAACCTTCACAACAGGAGTTTCTTTAGGTTTCACAATTTTCCCATTCTTAGGATCATCCCCTTTTATGAAGATACTAGCTACCTTATCACTTTCATCTCTCTGAGTCATGTTTCTAGTCTAAACCTGAGCTATCATATTAGCAGTAATTTGATCAATCTATTCCCTAGAAGGTTTTTTCAGTGTTACTTCTTCTTTTGCATTTACCATTTTACACACATTGTCCTCCACATCACTTTCATCAGAAAATACTTTCTATTGTATGACATTCTAAAATTGTCTTTGGTGATACACATCTCTATCATAATCTTCACAATTAGAATAATGTGATTCAAACATATTGCATCCTACATCATCATTATTTTATTCTTCCTCATGACACTTTTCTACTATAGTTTGATTTCCTGGGAATGACAATGCTACTGCACAAGATTCAGGGGAATGGGGTAATTGACATGCAAAACACCATGTAGGTTCAGCAAAAAACTCAGGATCATCTACCAAATTTATAGAATTTTTTGACAAAGGATCAGGGGTCACCTTTTTGTTGTTGTTCTTGGGAGGAGGGATACTAGGCTAACCATCCTTCCAAGTACTGTTATAGGGGAAATTTTGCAGCCTATTTTGTCTATTGAAATTTTAATGATAGAGGACCCTATTATCAGTGGGGTTCCTATCATTCTTCATCTGAGGAAGGTTCAGACCTTTTATAGTATTTAGAATCTGACTCATTTCACAAGGCTCTTTCTTTTTTCCTCCTATGGCTTTATTTTCTTCCTTTATGTTTCCCTAATTCCCAAATAACCTAGGATCATCTCTTTTGCTTTCTAAAATCCCTGAAATCCTCAAGTTATTTTCTATATTAATGTCATTCCTAAAAGCATCTCTTAAGGTCCTAGGCTCTTTATCCCTAAGTTGGTATAACATTTTACCATCAAAAGCATTCAGATAAGTGATCAAACATACCTTGTCATCAATTTGCATGGCTTGCATTAGCTTGTACATCCTTTTTTGAAATCTGGTGTTAAATTCAGTAACAGATTCATTAGGAAACCTCTTAATATTATTGAATTCACTCAAGATATAGCTCCAATTTTTCTTGTCACCATATTGCTATTTAAAACAATACTCAATATCTTTCCAATCAACAATAGACAATTTAGGAAGTCTCTTGAACCATTCTCTAGCATCTTCAGTTAAAGACTGCACAAACAACTTCATATTGACATCTTCAGCTTCAACCTCATAATCACTCATCATATCAAGAAAACTTCTCAAATGGTCCTCACAAGAAATAGCATTATTTCCATCAAATTTAGGTAATTTTTTCCTCATTTCTTGTGGGATAGGATTTGGAAAACCAGGGATTCAATCAAAAAATATTTTCCTATAGCCTTCTAATTGAATAGGTCTTCTTTGTAAAGCAATCTTGGGGTGATTAGCATTGTCTTTCTTAGTATTATTCATAGTATTACTAGTGCTAGCATCAACAATAGATTTTTTATGATCTACTTTTAGTGAAGATGAAGACAAGAAAGAAATAGGTACCTTAGTAGTATTCTAATTTGCATCATTATATCCATCATCATCTTTAGGCATAGTTGTAGACTGCTTCTTGGTATTTTCTAAGAACCTAATCTTGTTGTTGATCTCAGCTATAGTAGCCTCATTTTCAGAAATCTATAATCTCTTAGCTAAAGCATCTCTTTCTTTCCTTCTCTTTTCCAATTCAATATCAAAAAGTAACATAGAATCATGGATCTAAATTATCTTTATTGGCTCATTCATCTTAATACCAATCTCCTTTTCTTTTCCTTTGTCCTTAGCCCCTACAACAGGTTCCACATTTTTTACTCTATTATTATCAACTTCTAGAGAAATATAATTCTTAATTTGATGTATTATAGGTCCGTCTAGATTCATTTTCTAAGTTTCTAGCAAATTCTGCTCTTGCCTCTTAACTTGTCCCACAATCTCAGGCTGCCATGCACTAGCTGTTGTCTCATTTTTCTTCTTTAGAGTAGAAATTTGCCTTAGTAATTCTTGTTTTTCTTCATAGTTCTTTGTAATCACTTGTTCCCTTTCCTTTTGAAATCTCCTATTAATAGCTTCTTGCTCAGCAAGTTGTGCTTTCAAATTTTCATTCTCATCAGGATCAGGGATAGTGAACTCAAACCCAGATGTTTTCTCATTATTAAAACTTTCAAGTTCTAAGTTTCTAGGTCTGACATTTTTAGGGGTATAATTTGACATGAAAGGGTTTGTACTACATTGGAAAATATTATTACTAGTCATATCGTCAAGACTAAATACATGTGGTTGCACAATCTTCTCCTGGCATATCATTTTAGGGGTATTATAGAAATCATCATTAGACAAAACTGGATGAGATCTCAGACCTTTGGAGGAAGACATTTTTTCAACAGTAGAATGGTGAATGTTATCTTGCCCTACTAGTTGCTCCTATGAATAGCTTCCTTTTTGCATCTGTTTTCCCTTCACAGCCCAATTTTGTCTTCCTCTAGGAGGGAGATTATTTTGTAATTTGATTCCTAGGTTTTTCCTCACATTTTTTGGTGTATTTTTCTTATTTTCCATGGTTTTGAGACAAAAAATTTCTTAATCTTGACACTAGTTAAAACCTTTTGAGTCGCCACTCACTCTATCGAAATGGGAAAAAGAACTGAACAAATGATAAATCCTTTAGTGATAGTCTCAGGCAAAATGTATACAAATTCCAAATCCACGGGAAACTTCAACATGAAATGCTTACCTCAAACTCTACCCAAGGTAAACATAGATCTTAGATGATATACTGATTTATGACAACACAGAGTGTACTCCCCAATAGAGTCACCATTTTTTTGGTGTTTGAAACTACTAAGCAATAAAATGTTGAATATCACAGTGAAATTACTCACACAATCTAAGGATAACTTATCTCCTTGTCTCCATCATTTATTGTAAGGTCAACTTTTACTTTGGTGCCTTCTTCCTCCCCATCATCTTCTATTTCATCATCCTATAGCATCTGCTCTTTTGACATAAATTTATCTTTCCACTCATTATAGGAAGTATCATCAGGCCAATCAAAATTGAGGACATCTCTTTGTACTATTATTAGAGAATCTCCAATTGCTTCTATATCAACCAATTCTTTTTTGATGGAGTTATAGAATATTTTCACTTTAACCAACTCCTCATTTTTTATAGCCCATAACAAGTGACTAGTTTCATTAATGACTTTATTTATCCTTTCACAAAAGATCTCATCCAACTCTTTCTTCCTTTTCCTTCACTTTATCAATGGCCTTTAAAGCACAAGGAAATAAATCAAACTTTTCTACAATATACTTGGAAAAAAAAATTATCTTTTTTGAAAAGAATCTTGTTTCTCATCAAAACCTTGTAATTCATTTAGCAAATCAAAAATATATTCTATTTGATGACATGGTCATTGAATGATAGATATACACATAGTAGTGATATATTTATTCCTTTCTGTCCATTTCTACATAAGGGGTCTGAAACTACCCTCATTTCTCTTTAATTCATCCTTAATAGCTACAATCTTTGTCAATAAGTCAAAAAATGATGGCCACTCAATTTTATCTACTAAATAAACTATACCCTACCTTATTTTCTCCTCAAATTTATTATTTAGTTCTACATGCAATGCATACAACTTATTCTTTTCTTCTTCAAAATCCTCTGCAGTATAGAACTGAGGTCTTTCTAGGGTATCGGCTATCTCAATAATTGGTATTGTTTTAAAAGGCTCAATAGGTGGCCATGGGGGTATGCAATCTTGGGTTTACTGGTCTCTCCTAATTTTCTTTTCCCAAGAATCTTCTCCATTTGAGTTACTTTATTTTCTAATGATAGTATTTGCATAGCCCTCTCCTCGTATTCTTTCAAAACTTCTTCGAACCTACCATTGAGTTGGGAAAATTTATCTTTCTCTTGGCCAAACACCATGCTACCAAATTTTAGCTTTTTTGAGGCCATTCCAATTATCTACTTACTGCCTACCTCATCAGCCCAAAAAACTATCAATGCAAAAGTATGTTGTGCAATAGAGATTTCCTGCATTTTGGTCTTGTCTCTTTTTTCAATTGACCAAATAACAAGGGCTTGGTGGTCATTACTAAACTTGACTCCCTTATGAGCCTGTAATATCTCTTCCTCAGTCTTAAGCTAGACATCCTTTTGTTTTCTTACTGAATCAAAAACTATGGCATTCACTATATTCCATTCAAGTAAAATAAGGACTCTTGACTGTCTAACTACTTGCCTTTTGGCTTCAGGTGTAAATTCAGAAAAATCTTTCAGAAATTTAGATTTTACCTCTTCTTTAATAATAGAGTCTGATTTATCAGGTTGCTCTACCTTTATCTTTTCACAAGTCTTCTCAAAATTTCCTATATTTAGCCTCCATTAAAATTGTGCAAATGCCCTAGACTTTACAAAATTTTCATCATTAATAAACCTCTCAGAGGCTTGGGCAACTATTGGATCAATTTCCATACATTGGTAATTTGCAATAGTTTAATCCAAGGAAGGTGTAGGTGGTTATTGTGGCTCGCCACTCTCCAAATCTGTGGATGTAACAATTACATTTCCCTATCCACCAATTTGTCTAAGTTTTTCTCTTAGAGATGTTTCATCATCAGTTTTGATTGGAGACTAGCTTGGGGAATATTGATCCATTTCAGAAGAGACCCTTGCTCTAACTTTTGTCTTTTTGGAGCACTGGCTGCAGGTGGGCTTTCTAGCCTTGGTCTCTGCTAAGGAGGAACCTGTTGCACATTTTGGATCATTACATATCCTACCTTTTTCTACAAAGTGTGCTGACCCGGAGACACCATATTTCTATTGATTAGTCTCCTCTACTCCTCTATACCTCTACAACCTTGTCTGGATAAGCCTTGGCATATGCATCCTTCTTCTCATTCATAGCTTGTATTATCATAGCAAAATTATTCATCAATGCTTGCATCTTGGCTCCTCAATATTTCTTTTCTTTCATTGGATCATAATGGAGGTCAAAAGCATTAATGAATTCTAGGGTTTTGCTAAATACTATCCATTTCTCCTTTCTCAATTCTTGTTCTTGCAAAGTAAAAACATTTCTAATCATATCCACTAGATAGTAAACTTGTTGCACCATATGGGAAGCTTTTATTCTCTCTCTTAAGAGGTCATAGAATCCTTCGGGATCAATAAACCTGGCATGAGATTCTGCCATGTTATATCTATCTAAGAAAAAATTCAAATTCTTCCACCCTTTCCTTACAAAGACAAAATCATGTGCCACAGTAACAATTGGAAAAAAATGTGCCTTTCTTAGGCAACTCCCTCTTATCTATAGTGCCTATTTTCCATAAATGCTCAACTATTCCTATCTTCAAAGGAACATGAAATGGAAGCACATGAGGCTTTTTCAAATAGCCATATACACTTATTATTGTTGAAACATTATAGGGAATTATATCCCCCCAATTATGACTAACTCTTAGCCCTTTTGCATGGTCTTTGGGGCTGACCAATTCTAATAGTACTTGTGGAATTCTAGGGCTATCTCCTCTCAAAAGAAATCAAAGCTTTGATGCAAAATATCCATCAAACCTCACATAACTAGAATTTGTAGCTTCTGAGGTCATATCCATGCTCCACAACTATACTAGATTCCTCTCTCCATTCCTAGTTTATTCCAGCTCCACACCCTTAGAGAAAAAGGTAAATCCCTTATACAAACATATATACATAAGAAATGAATACCAATTGAAAGGTTTATCCACTTTTCCCCTTTCTATCCCCACCAAATGATTGTGAATCTCCTTTGCAAGAAAAGTAGCAAAATCTAGAATAGTGCTCATCCCAAATTGAAGAGTTTGAGCCATTATGAGGAGGAAAATTGAGCCTGGGATCTACTTGGCTTCATCCATTCTGAAAATCTTACAAAGAGAAATATATAATGCCTGAGCCCTAGGGTTAAAATGTCTTTTCACTAATGGCTCAGGTGTGCTAGCAGTAATCATAGACAAGGTTCCAACTTTAGTAGCATGCTCCTGCAATGGCCCTATCCTCAGGTATATTCTTTTTGCATCATATCTTGCTTGCAAATCATCCATATCAATGATCTCATGCACAACATGGTTAGGGTTGAGATTAAAAACTTCACTGAGCAGCTTAGGGAAAACCCTAAAAAGATTCACTCTAGAATGATTCTTCACCCACCTCGTAATAGGATTTACTAGGTGTTTCAAGCCATGAGAATGAAGTAGTTCCTAAAATTCATGATTCAAATACTGCCTTAGTCCCCTATAAGTCAACATGGATCAATAGTTTGGTGAAACATCTATGGCGAGAATGGAAAAAGAAAAAGGATTATGAAAAGGATAACAATGACGTCACCTTGCAAAAACTCCTTTTCCAATTATATGGACAGCATTTATTTGCTGAGGCACTATGGAAAGAGGAGAAGAAAAGAATGAGCAAGATCATAACATCACAAAATGAGGAGATTGAAGAATTGAAAGAATAGCTAGAAAGGCAGAAACAGCGCATGGAACATGCACTTAAATTAGCTGATCAAGCTCTTGCTTGCAGACCACCTCCTCGAGTATATGCTTTTTGTTTGGAAGAACAATATCTTTTGTTTCAGTTGATGTTAACCCTCAAAAATGTAAATGTAGAATTCAAAACTGCACAAGAGTTTTATGGGTTGTATCAAACCTTACCACCATGGCAGAAAAATCTATTGTGTGAGTTGTATATTCATAATTTTGTCATTCCTACAGAAACTGAGTGGAATCCTTTGCTCTATATAGGAGATGTGCATCTGAAAGATTTAATGTCATGGATGTCTAATGAGGTGAATTATGATAGACAACTGGTTAATTACAGAGATGAGGAGAGAACCAAACCTTTACCCTTGAGGGCTGAAAGTAAACAACCAGAAGAAATGCTTCAAGACTGGTTTACATTAACCTATGGGAAGAGTAATCTAGACATTAGAAAGAAGTTATTTACTGCTAGCGCCAAAGTATATGCCGAATATGAAAACTTGCCCTACTTTGTGTTCCAAAGAGCTATGACTGGAGTAAGAGGTAGATGGGCACGGTTACCTGATTCTCTCAAGAAATCATAGCCACACAGTCCTATTAATTTGGAAGTAGCATTATATAGAGTTCCAAAATATTTAGAACTGGGAAAGCAACTAAAGCTAGAGCTATGGTGTCCTTTAACCATGCAACCTCTAATGCTTTTATGGCCCCTGTATGATATTGATGTTGAAAAACTTGATAAGTTGCAGGAAGACCACAGGCAAGAAGTATGGGAAAGGACCAGAGGATTCTATTACACCTTCAAGAGCAGCAGAAAGGGAAAGACAGAAGTTGGGGATCTTAGATCTTTGACAAAGAAGTGTAATGCTTGAGGACAAGCATTAGTTTAGCAAGGGGCAGATGATGAGTATAAAAAATGCCTTTATTTTGTTATGTTTAAGATACTTTATGATACTCTGCTCATCCTTGTTTTAACACTTATAAGCTTATGTTTGATAAACCTTTGATGATTATGGGGTAGAAAAAACTATGTCATCCTTTGCCTAAATTATATCTAATATACAGTATTTCATATAAATATCCAAATGTGTGTTCTTATTCTTGAATTTAGTTTGATGGATGTTTATTTGAAAACATGTTTTATATCATAATTAACCTAATGATAAGGATTAAAGGATGAGCGAAAGAATCCATAAGTTGGTTGCCAACAGCATTCAAGGAGAAACGAGCATCAAGGAACAACCATGAAAAGGAAGTTATAACCACTCTAGGAAACATGGCAGCGAATAAGGAGGAGTTTTTATGAGCCATTAACTTCTCTACATTTACGTTGTAACAAGTGGATGTCATGACTTCATTGTTCCCTCCTCAATTTCGTTATCCTTCCTTTCTGTTTTCAGTTGTTATCCTATATTCTCTCCTACGGACTTAACTTAAGATAGTTACTTTTCTGTTATGTAATAAAGAGTAGATTCCCTATATATGTCGGGATCGACTCCTTTGTGTGAAGTTTTTTAGGTTTTAGTTTTTTTGGTTTTGATAAGTTTTATCGAGTAAGAGAAAACATTGATTCATAGTTTGTTACAATTGTGTTTTACAATTCTGAATTATGTAATGACTGATTAATAAAATGAATTAGTTCTCTTTAGTTTCTATCTAGCATTGGTAGATTAGAGAAGCCAACCAAGGGGACCCACTTGGAAGTTGGATAAGATTAGAATAGAATAGATTCATTTTACTAAGCATTAGCAGTATTTTAGATAAGACATAGCTAGTTAATTCCTTCCTATAGCATCACACTTCATGAATGTTCCTACAGCATTTGCGAGAACAGTTTAATGGATGACTCAAGATGGAATCTCTCTTATCTTGTCATTGTGTTTTCAACACTCATAGATTCAGTAGTTTCCTTTCTACAACAGTAGTGTAGTTTCCTTTCTTTGCATTTTTACTTTCCTATAGCACAAGCATAATGATTCATCAAGGTACCTAGTGCACATACTATGCTGACCATTTCAAGTATACGACCTTGGGTTGACAATCTAAATGCACCTCATGGTAGGGGAAAAGTAGTCCTTACCTTGAATAGATTATTCCTAAGCTAGGCCTAATGCATGACTATGGAACACCTATTGTGAGGCGGTTCATTTTTGGCACCGTTGCCAGGGATGGTGTCAAGCTAGGAGCATTTTTGAGTCATAGTTTTTAGATTAAGTTCTTTTTACCAGTGTGAAAATTTTAGTTGCATGCATCGAAGAGGAAGACGAAGAGATGAATATGGTAGATTTCTTCCACAGGGATCTGTTAATTTGAATGAAGAAGTTGAAGAAGAAGTTGAGTTGCCCCTTGAAGATGCAAGTCCTATTTTCCCCACATTATCATCATCAAGAGCTGAAGCCCTAGATATATCTCATCTCCGGCCCTTCACTAAAATATTAACCAATTTTCTTGATAACACTACCTCGAATCCACTAGTTGTTAATCACCCAGTGCCTAACCTTCCTTTTCAACAACAACCTCATAATCCAGTTCCACCAGTCATGGTGCAACCCACTTTTCCATTTCCACTTCCAAGTCTCATAACCAATGCCAATCTCAAGAATATACCTCCCACCACTCTTCTGAAGTTCTATGGCCTTGCAACTGAAGACCCTGATACCTTCTTGTTTGAGTTTGAAATCCTTTGTCATAGTTTTGACTACAACACTGATGCCCATAAGCTTAAATTATTTCCAACCACATTCAAAGAATCAGCTTTACGATGGTTCATGGGCTTAGGAGCCAATGCAACTGTAAATTGGGATGAAATGCAAGCCTTGTTTTTGGAAAAATATAAAGAATATTGCAAAGCATCTGGCACAAGAGGAGATGATATCTTTAGGATATCACAGAAGGAGGAAGAGACATTAGAAGACTATGTTTCTCGATTTTTATATACACTAAAAAAGAATCCTCAGCACACATTGTCTGAAAATTCCCAAAAACTAGTCTTTCTAAGAGGAGTGAATGAAGACTATTTGGAAGCATTGGACCTGATGGCCGGTGGAGATGTATATCAAGCTTAATGGGATGACCTCAAAAAGATATGTTAGAACTACTCAAGGTCAACCATGAAGAAAGGTCGAGGACCCCGTTCTAAGGTTACAAAAGGAATTAGTCAAGGCATTTCAAAACTTGAAATATCCAATTTGTGGTCAGATTTTAAACAAGACATCAGTAATAATGTCACTACATAGTTGGACACAATGACTGCAAAGAAGAAGCAAGCAGAGGCTAAGTTACAACTAGTTGAGTACTGTCCTCATTGTTGAAAGCAAAAGAAAGATTGCCACTGTAAATTGGTTGGAAGCATGGAGAACCAGCATCTTCCAACTGAATATGTAAAGATAGATGGGGATGATGAGCAAGTATTCTTTGTTGCTCAACGCCGACCATGGGCTCAACATCAAGGTATGCCTCAAGACCCCTTGCAAAATTCAAATTTATATGGTAATCAATGGAAAAATCGCAATACCCAAGGTCCTCCACAAAACCAACCCAATTGGAATAATGTTGGGCAAAATAACCCACAACAGTCTCAATGGTCTCAAAATTTCCAACAACCTTAGCCTGACCAGTAGAATAACCAATGGCCCTAGAACCAGCAAAACCAATGGAAACCACCCCAAGGGAATTGGCAATCTCCAAACCAAGGGAATTGGCAATCTCTAAACCAATGGAAGAGATTTCAACAATGGCCTAACCAAAATACTGGTGTTCCACAATTACCCCCTCCAGCTCAACAACCTGCTTTAATGCCACCACCTACAAATAGTGGACTTCAAAAGCAAACACAGCTACCTGCACAGCCTCGGCCAAATCCAAATAGCAAACCACAGTAGCCCATGTATAGTACTGATACCCAGCAGTACCCTGCTTATGCCCTAGATGTCGCAGATATACATTTGAGATTTGGAACGACCTTACTAGCACCAAGGCCACCTCTTATAACTGAAGTATTAGACTCTCCTGCAGCATCAGAACCTTTGGTTGATGAACCTGTTGACCCAAACTAATGTTACCATACCAATACTAGACCAACCAGTAGTAGAGCCTCCTTTTCCAGACCAACTAATACAAAAGGAACAAAGCAAGGAACAACCCTTTGACATTGTTAACCAGTTGAAGAATATGCATGTCTAAATACCTTTGTTTTAAGCTATTAAGGACATAACTATTTATGGAAAAGCTATAAGGGAAGCTTGTCTAAAGAAACCTAGAAGGAAGAAGAAGGATCCTACCACAATTCATGTTGTTGGACATTTAGCTGATATCATGTTAGGCAGACTAATTACACCAAAATATTTTGACCCAGGGAGTCCAATAGTAAGCATCAACATCAATGGTCAATTTGTTAAAAATGCCTTAATAGATTTGGGAGCTACTATAAATGTGATGACTAAAGAAACCATGAAGAAGTTACAAATAGAAGGATTAAGGCCCACACCAACTATTCTGTAGCTTGCAAATAGTTCCACTGTCACTCCTGATTGAATGATAGAAAATATTGTTGTGACCTTAGATTCCCTAGAATATCCTACGGATTTCATGATTTTGTCCCCTAAAGTAAACCTATCTGGCTATCCTGTCATTCTAGGTAGACCATGGTTGGCCACAACTGATGCAAAAATAAATTGCAGATCAGGGAATATGACCATATCAAATGGCCAAGCAACCAAGCAATTTGATCTATATCCTCCTACACAACCATTACCAAATTTGAGTACATCTTTTTGGCCAGATTTAGGAGATGAAGAAGAAGAGATAAATTCCATAGTATAACTTATGATGTTACATAGAAAATATTTTCTAAAGTTGCGAGAAGAAGATTCAGTAATCCAGAGCATCCTTACCAACACCTGTGTGGTAGGAAAAGATGTGTCTAAAAGCTTTGTATTAGAATTGATTACATATGAGGAGTGTGATACAAGTTCTACTTTACTTAAGGAACCTAAAAATCTTTGTTCATTACTTCCCTGTGAAATAGAAGGAAGCCCAATCTCTGAAACTGCTATGGTAGAATCCACTATTCCTATTGAACTGAGTAAAGGCCATAAACTGCATGTTAACCCCAAATTGACATCTGTACAGATGGAACAATTAAAAGAATTGCTTTAGAAGCATGTGAAGACTTTTTCTTGGGATTATGATGATATGAAAGGATTAATCCCTACACTATGTACCCATAGGATATACATTAATGAAGGTTGTCTACCACTGCGTCAACCCCAAAGGAGGATAAATCCAAGCCTCAGAGAAATAGTCAAAACAAAATTGCAGAAACTGCTTGATGCTAGCTTTATCTATCCTATATCTTATAGTAAATGGGTATCACCACTGGTTATAGTACCTAAGAAAGGAGGAAAATGGAGAATTTGTGTGCATTATAGGGAGTTGAATAAGGCTACTAAAAAGGATCATTTTCCTTTACCCTTCATAGATCAAGTTTTGGATACACTAGCTGGAAAAAAGTACTTCTCCGTTTTAGATGGATACAGTGGCTATAATCAAATTAGTATTGCTCCTGAAGACCAAGACAAAACTACATTTACCTGTCCATGGGGTACTTTTGCACACTGTATTTTACCATTTGGTCTTTGTAATGCTCCTGCAATGTTTCAATGGGTTTTAATTAGTATTTTTGCTGATATATCACATGATTGTATGGAAATCTATATGGATGACTTTACAACATTTGGAGTTGCTTTTGAAGAAGCAATGATAAATCTTGAAAAAGTTTTGGTAAGATGTCAAGAACATAATTTGGCACTAGATAGTGAAAAGTGTTTCATGCTCATGCAAGAGGGTGTGGTACTCGGTCATTTCATATCTACTGCAGGTATACAAGTAGACCCAGCTAAAATTGAGGTAATTCAAACATTACCCATACCCACTAAATTAAAAGATGTTAGATGTTTTCTAGGACATGTTGGATATTACAGGCATTTTATAAAAGATTTCAGTAAAATAGCTAGTCGCTTGTATAAGTTGCTTACAAAAGAAGCTAAATTCAAATGGACACCTGAGTGTGATAAAGCTTTCCTACAGCTTAAGCAACTTTTGACCACAGCCCCAATTTTACAAGGCCCTGATTGGAACCTACCTTTTCACATATATACAGATTCTTCTGATTATGCCATAGGAGTAGTTTTAGCATAGAAACACTCAAATCTTGAGAATGCCATTTATTATATTAGTAAGAGTCTTCATGGTCCAGAACTGAATTACACAATGACTAAAAAAGAATTGTTTGTAGTAGTCTATGCTCTAAATAAATTTTGGCATTACATCACAGGTTATCCTATCTATGTTCATACTGATCATGCAACAATCAAGTATCTCATGAAAAAACTTGCTATAACTGGTTGGTTAGCAAGATGGTTACTCTTGTTACAAGAATTTGGCATAACCATAGTAGATAAGCCTAGAAAAACAAATGTTGTAGCTGATTATTTGTCAAGAATCAATCATCATGATACTGACACTACTCTGGTAGATGATGCATTTCCAAATGAACATTTGTTTCATATTGCTATTAAAGTTCCATGTTATGCAGATATTGCTAACTACAATGTAACTAATAAGACACCAATGCATTTTTCTTATAAGGAAAGAAAGCTGCTCATACAGAAAAGCTTCCATTTCTCATGGATAGATAATTTTTTGTTCTATACTGGACATGATTAAGTTATGCACAGATGTGTAAGAGAAGATGAGACATATGATATTTTGCATGCATGTCATAATGAGCCCTACGGAGGACATTTTGCAGCCAAAAGAATAGCTTTGAAAATCTTAACCACTGGTTACTATTGGCCTACCCTTTATAAAGATGCAATCAATTATACAAGGAAGTGTGACCAATGCCAAAGAATGGGTCGCCCAACCAAAATAGATGAAATGCCTTTGAACCCTCAAATGGTCTTAACACAATTTGACAAATGGGGAATGGACTTCATCGGTCCTATTGATCCTCCATCCAATGGGAAGTCTTATATTTTGGTTTGTACTAACTACCTAACCAAATGGGTTGAGGTTAAGGCTATGAAACATGCCCATGATGAAAAAGTTGTCAAATTCCTATATGAAGAGATTTTTACACGTTATGGAGTTCCTAAAGAATTGGTTACTAATTAAGGCACACAGTTTACTTCTAACCTGATTTTAGAATTGATGAAACAGTATAACATCAAGCATCGCAGATCCAGTCCTTATCATCCACAAGCCAATGGACAAGCAAAAGTTACCAACCGTGAGCTAGAAAATATTCTAACTAAAATAGTCCATTTGCATCCTCGGGATTGGACCAGCCGGTTACAAGAAGCTGTTTGGGCTTATAGAATAACTTGGAAAACCACTACCAGATTCACACCATTTGAGCTTTTGTATGGGAAAGTGGCAATGCTTCCAATTGAATTTAAACACAAGACTTTAAGAACAGCCTTGACCTTAGATATTGATCTTCTTGTAGCATAAAGAGAACATCTCCTACATCTTAATTCCTTGGATGAAATGCGCAAGACCGCTTTAGAACATACTGAACTGGTGCAAAAATAGAGAAAACATTGGCATGATTCTCATATCCTCAACAAACATTTCAAAGCTAGTGATTGGGCATTATTGTATGATTCTCGCTTCAAGGATATGCCAGGGAAGTTGCAGACGTGATGGTTAGGACCATATAAAATCATCCATGTCTTTGACAATGGAACAGTTCAACTAACCACAATTGATGATATGCCTTTCAAAATGTTGATCAATGGTCATCGACTTAAACCTTACAAACAACCTCAAACAAAAGCTGAGTTCATGCAACAGTTCAACCAACCGGATCTAACAACAACTCAAGTATCTCTTCCTGCAGCCAAAGGTGAAAACCTTCTGCCTGCTCTTCTTCAACATTAATTCTAATTTGCATGTCCATAATAATAACTTTACATTTGCATAAACTCCATTTTCTTTTCATGATATTTCTTTCCATTCATATCTTAATCTTCCATCCACTCACTTTCTACATACTTACGTTTTTGTGTTTTCAATCAAATCTGCACATGCTAATGGATGCTTCCATTTACATTATTTCTGTCACCTTTCTTTGGAGCACATGAAAATCCACTTGGAAGGTATAAACATTTTCAAACTATTATTCATTTATAAGTTTGCAGATTTTGTTAATTATATCTAATACTGCATAGTCTTTATAATTAGGGCATATTCCAGTCTCTAACCCATACTAGTCTGACACGTGAGGACACTTGTTATAAAATTAGCAGGGGTTAGGGGAGTGTCATACTATCCAATGACATGTTTAATTAACTGTGCTGATTTTCAAAAATCTTGGCATTACCCTTTATTAATGAGAACTTTTTGCCATAAGTATGCCATGTCAAGTGTTGTACTCCCACTTTCTGAATGAATTTTTCTTTGTTCATGCCAGATTTTTTGTGCTAAGCTAAGCCATGATGTGACCTATTTTTTTTAAAATTTTGGCATTTGAACCATGTTTTCGGATGATTTCCATGTAGATTCATGATTTACTTTTACCTAAATTTTAATTATGGCACATAACAATTGGTTATGGCAATTAATGTTCCCAAAAAGAAGCGGTGAAGCATCTAAGAAATAACGCAGAGTTTTGAAGTTTGCCTTCAGAAAGGGAGAGGGAAATGGAGTAGTAGAAGTATCAAGAAATGGGAGGAGGTTTACAGAGAAAAGAGCTGGTTGAGCACATTTTGTTTCTCTCTGATGTAGAAGCAGTAAGAAGATTCAATGCATGCGGGTGGTTATGTTATTTTTTGAATTTAATAGCATATGATGAAGAAGTAGCTGTAGAATTCACCAGGACATTTGATGAAGGTGAAGCTTCTGTGTGGGGTTTGATAGTAATTGCAACAGAAGAATGAATTGTAGAAGTAATAGGGTTACCTCCTGTTGGAGAGCATTATCCGAGCTCGCATGATGCTAGGTCAGCAAGGGCCCAGTTCACTACCCCACATGACCCTCCATTGGATGTTACAAAACAGGGGTGCAAGAGATTGTCTTTGTCACCTCCATACCCTGACCTAGCAATGCATGTCATCAGGTATTTTACTTGTGAAGGCATATTTTCTCACTTACATGCACACCATTTTAAGTTGCTTAGTTGTATAAGGCACAATATTGTGGTGAATCTCCCAAATTTTTTGTATAATATGCTCTGTATTAGTGTGGAAGAGAATCAAAAGGGGAAAGATAATTCTGTCACTCACCATGCTTTGATTAAGTTGTTAATAGAAAGGTCTCTTAGGGAAGTATCCCCTTTGACATGGGATGACTTTGTGAAATTTAAAACCCCACAACCCCAAGTTGACCCTAGTGAACAGCAGGGTGAGGAAACTATAGTTCCCAACAGTGAGCCTGCAGAATAAAATATTGAGGGAGGTAAAATAGAAAATGCACAAGGGATTGAACCAGAAATTGCTTCCACTCAAGCGAATGTGTCTTCACTTGAACAGGACATCCCTAAACCCACTACTAGTCAAGCTAAAAGGAAATGGAAGTCACCAAAAGAAACCGTTGCTCAACAAAAACCTAGCCCTGCAATTCAGCAACAAAAGAAAATAAAGAAGCTTCCTAAAGCAACTAATCCTGTAGCAGTGATACCGAAAAAAAAAAGTAGGCAAAAGACAATAGTGCAAGAAGAGACTCATTTGCGGAGAAGCCGTAGAATGAGAGGGCAGATTTTTAAAAATCCTATATTGTCTAAAGCACCTACTCTAGAGTCTCCTATGAAGATAATTTCTAACCATTCTCCCCTTCACACTGGGATGACAGAAGCTTCTGGTAGTCCTCCTGTAGCATGTGAGCAAGAAATTAATGAAACCTTAATGGATTTACCAGGTGTTTCAAGCCATGAGAATGAAGTAGTTCCTGAAATTCATGATTCGAATACTGCCTTAGTCCCCTATAAGTCAACATGGATCAATAGTTTGGTGAAACATCTATGGCGAGAATGGAAAAAGAAAAAGGATTATGAAAAGGATAACAGTGACGTCACCTTGCAAAAACTCCTTTTCCAATTATATGGACAGCATTTATTTGCTGAGGCACTATGGAAAGACGAGAAGAAAATAATGAGCAAGATCATAACATCACAAAATGAGGAGATTGAAGAATTGAAAGAATAGCTAGAAAGGCAGAAACAGCGCATGGAACATGCACTTAAATTAGCTGATCAAGCTCTTGCTTGCAGACCACCTCCTCGAGTATATGCTTTTTGTTTGGAAGAACAATATCTTTTGTTTCAGTTGATGTTAACCCTCAAAAATGTAAATGTAGAATTCAAAACCGCACAAGAGTTTTATGGGTTGTATCAAACCTTACCACCATGGCAGAAAAATCTATTGTGTGAGTTGTATATTCATAATTTTGTCATTCCTACATAAACTGAGTGGAATCCTTTGCTCTATATAGGAGATGTGCATCTGAAAGATTTAATGTCATGGATGTCTGATGAGGTGAATTATGACAGACAACTGGTTAATTACAGAGATGAGGAGAGAAAAAAGCCTTTACCCTTGAGGGCTGAAAGTAAACAACCAGAAGAAATGCTTCAAGACTGGTTTACATTAACCTATGGGAAGAGTAATCCAGACATTAGAAAGAAGGTATTTACTGCTAGAGCCAAAGTATATGCCGAATATGAAAACTTGCCCTACTTTGTGTTCCAAAGAGCTATGACTGGAGTAAGAGGTAGATGGGCACGGTTACCTGATTCTCTCAAGAAATCAAAGCCACACAGTCCTATTAATTTGGAAGTAGCATTATATAGAGTTCCAAAATATTTAGAACTGGGAAAGCAACTAAGGCTAGAGCTATGGTGTCCTTTAACCATGCAACCTCCAATGCTTTTATGGCCCCTGTATGATATTGATGTTGACAAACTTGATAAGTTGCAGGAAGACCACAGGAAAGAAGTATGGGAAAGGACCAGAGGATTCTATTACACCTTCAAGAGCAGCAGAAAGGGAAAGACAGAAGTTGGGGAGCTTAGATCTTTGACAAAGAAGTGTAATGCTTGAGGACAAGCATTAGTTTAGCAGGGGGCAGATGATGAGTCTAAAAAATGCCTTTATTTTGTTATGTTTAAGATACTTTATGATACTCTGTTCAACCTTGTTTTAACACTTATAAGCTTATGTTTGATAAACCTTTGATTATTTATGGGGTAGAAAAAACTATGTCATCCTTTGCCTAAATTATATCTAATATACAGTATTTCATATAAATATCCAAATGTGTGTTCTTATGCTTGAATTTAGTTTGATGGATGTTTATTTGCAAACATGTTTTATATCATAACTAACCTAATGATAAGGATTAAAGGATGAGCGGAAGAATCCATAAGTTGGTTGCTGACAACATTCAAGGAGAAACGAGCATCAAGGAACAACCATGAAAAGGAAGTCATAACCACTCTAGGAAACATGGCAGCGAATAAGGAGGAGTTTTTACGAGCCATTAACTTCTCTGCATTTACGTTGTAACAAGTGGATGTCGTGAATTCATTGTTCCCTCCTCAATTTTGTTATCCTTCCTTTCTATTTTCAGTTGTTATCCTATATTCTCTCCTACGGACTTAACTTGGGATAGTTACTTTTCTGTTATGTAATAAAGAGTAGATTCCCTATATATGTCGGGAACGACTCCTGTGTGTGAAGTTTTTTAGTTTTTATTTTTTTTTGTTTTGATAAGTTTTATCAAGTAAGAGAAAACACTGATTCACAGTTTGTTGCAATTGTGTTTTACAATTCTGAATTATGTAATTACTGGTTAATAAAATGAATTAGTTCTCTTTAGTTTCTATCCTATGTTGGTAGATTAGAGAAGCCAACCAAGGGGGCCCACTTGGAAGGTGGATTAGATTAGAATAGAATAGATTCATTTTACTAAGCATTAGCAGTATTTTAGATAAGACATAGCTAGTTAATTCCTTCCTATAGCATCACACTTCATGAATGTTCCTGCAGCATTTGCGAGAACAGTCTAATGGATGAGTCAAGATGGAATCTTTGTTATCTTGTCATTGTGTTTTCAACATTCATAGATTCAGTAGTTTCCTTTCTACAGCAGTAGTGTAGTTTCCTTCCTTTGCATTTTTACTTTCCTGCAGCACAAGCATAATGATTCATCAAGGTACCTAGTGCGCATACTATGCCGACCATTTCAAGGATATGTCCCTGGGTTGACAATCTAAATGCACCTCATGGTAGGGGAAAAGTAGTCCTTAGCTTGAATAGATTATTCCTAAGCCAGGCCTAACGCATGACTATGGAACACCTATTGTGAGGTGGTTCAACTTCCATGGAAGACAAGATATTATTATCTCCTGAGAAAGGTGGGCCCATGATGTCATATTGTGGCACATGTCATGAAGGGGCTTGCCTACATTTCTTAAAATTCGTGCATTTCCATATTGCGGGCAAGCGCCAACCCTTGATGCTTGCTAAATCAACAATCAAAAAATCTAAACTACAAAATATTAATATCATAAAAAGGCCAACCAATGACATCGCAAGAAATTCAAAATGTGCATAGGGAACGCTGAAAAATCTACAAAAGGTCTGACTGCTTCTGACGACTTAAGAACTTTTGTGGTGCACTAAGGTTTGAACGTCAACAGGGGTTTTGTGTCGAAAGGGTGCATGCCTAAATTATTTAAAGACCTTGTAGTTCCATATTGTGGGCAAGCCTCAACCCTCAATCTCAAAAGGATCTACAATCTAACAAAAATTTAGTTGGTCTGGCAAACAAAACACTTTATTTGCATAACTGGTAGTACATATCAGCAATTGTTTTATAGCTTGGCACACCGCAACACACACTGACAATTTTTGGCCCCACCTTGCTACATTTCACCAAAGTGCATGCTCGCATTGTTTAAAAACCTTGAAACTTAACATTGTAGGAATGCAGTTCCCATTTATCTAAATAAGATCAATGGTCACGTGAAATATAGGATATTCCTCAATAAAATATAGTGCCAAACACCAACAAAGCATGGTCAAGAAGACTTAAAACAAGGCTTTTAATAAAAACATGCTCACATAAGCCTAACCTTAGGATTTTTTTTAAAAATTTGCAATGACACAACTTGAGAAAATGATAGAATTCAAATAACATAGAGACTAGGACATGTCCTAGGGCAACCTAAAATTTTCAAAATATAAGGAACAAAACCCTATTTTGCAAGATCTTAAGATTCAAATGATTTTTCACTAATTTTTTCCATAATTTTTGAATTTGTGAAAAATCACACCAACATGCTGCAAACCCAAACTAAATAAACTTTTTTCTCATGATCGTATTTGTATAATGGAGCATAACTCTTCTCACTCATCACATCATGAAGATGAATCTTTAGGAGTTCCTCCTTCACAAGTTGATAAGCTTTCTCATGAATTTGATAAATTGGAAACTTGGCTTGTGCAAGAAAATTATAATTCCAATAGTTTTTCTTCTATTGAAGCTCTTAAGAAGATTGTTAATAATGATGATAATAACATACATCTCACCTTATTGATCCTCATGATAAGCCTTTGATGGAATATTCTTAAGAGTTTAAATATCCTCCTCCTTCCACAACCATTAAACCTTCTATCATGATTTCCACCATTCTTTCTAGCATACCTACATATTATCCATTTTTTAGGACTAATTCTACACAAGTTTTCGCTCCTATAAGTGTTTCTTTTCCTAATATTTCACTTCTAATGAGTTTTCCTTCAATTTCCATTGCTTCTTCATTACCTTCATATAATGCAGTTGATTTTACTTATTCAAACCCTTTACCTCTTCCAACATCCTTCTATGTTCCTTATGCTTTGTATAACTTTCCTAATACATCTAGCATACATATGCCTACTATCACATCTTCTGATCCTACTGTTAGTACTTTGGTTTAAACTATCACTGCATTGCAACTAGCTCATTTAACTCAATCTAAGTATAACATTCCTACATGTGACATTGATAATCCTCTTTATGTTATTATACCACAACATGTTGAGGTATTATACAGAAACATGTTGAGGTACCTCATCTTGAGACTTATAATTCTAAGGAAGATCCCACAATTCATGTTAAGACTTTCTAAACTATGTGTAGTGATTTTTCTCATGACTATAGGCTTATGGATAAGTTGATCATACGTACTTTTAGAGATAGATTCTTCCAATTATATTTCTCTTTGCCTCCTTATTCTATTGATTCCTTTCAAATTCTTGCTAATTATTTTATTCAACAATTTCATAATAATATTGGTCTGCAAATTTGTATAATTGATTTAATACATTGTACGAAAAATGTTTAAGAGAAAGTTTCCAATTTTTTTTTTTTATTTAAAATTTTTTATTCTCATACTTCTTATCTTGTTCTTGATCATGATATTCAATGTATAGTTATTTCTAATTTATAGAAAGACATGAGAGATAATATTCTCCTTATTGAGTAGATCTCTTTCAACAAGTCATTAAATATAGTTGTTGATCAAGTGGCTACTACATCTAAAGGTATGCCTTCCTTTTCCTCTATATGTCATCCTAATTGTAAGTACACTCAATTATCTAAACCTTATTTTGAGGTGGTGACTAAATTAATTCATGCTAGAATCTTTAACCTTCCTCCTATTCATCTTATTGATACATTGATGCCTAAGTATTTTCATTCAAATGATTTCTGTCAATACCACCATCAACATCATCATGATAGTCAAAGAAGTTATTCTTTGAATAATTTTATTCATGACTGTTGCTTATTTTTGCACACCCGCTGATATTTGAATTTTAAATATTGCCCCGCCAACGATCATTCCCCAGCTTAATATTATTTTAAACATCCCAAGGGTATCAAAACATTATTAAAAAATAAACCTTATGATATGTTTCTACGGCCTACAAGTTCCTCATCATTGGATCAATCTGAATCGATAGATGGCACCATGTTGCCATCAAAAGTTGCACGTTGCTTTGCATTGGCGACATAGCACCATTTTTTCACATGTCAAGTGAGTCCATATTTTCCTGGTTGTTTCTTTGGTGCTGATTTTGGATAAATCAATAGAGGGCACTATGGCACTATCAGGAAATTGGTTCTTCTTGCTGTTAGCAACATAGCGCCCAGTCAGAAAGTGATCTTGCGATGAAGTTTGGAAATATGATGGGTCCCAAGTATGTTCCATTGGATATCAGTGAGGATTTTTCAGACACGTTGGCAGTTGATCAGTCTTTTCATTGGCTAAGGCATGACTACATGGAATGTGGGCCCTACAAGGACTTGTTAGACAGTTTGGCACGTGGCCAGCTCTCATTGGTTGATACACTGATAAGTTAGATCTATCTTGCTCACTATCAGATCTTCCCCAGATCCATGGCAGGCGCTATCTTGCTATGGAAAACTATGAGAACCTTAACCATAGCAACATAGCACCTCGATGATGCATGGCATATGGGTCTATTTCCATCTTGTGGGCCATAGGATGAACAAGTGTCTGTTCTTCTATGGTAACTGTCAGACAGGTCAGAGTACGAAAGTAGATCTTATTGGCCCATCCAATAAACCAGATATGTAGTCCTGCAAAGAGTTTGAGCATTGTAGATGTGAATTTGATCCATGGTTGGTGTCATGTCACTATTTAAAGTTACATGAAGGATACCCATAGTGATATAACGCCTTGGTGACACATGTCCCAGGTGACATCATGGTGGATGGTTGCAAAGGTTTTAGATCATAGATTTTGATCACCATCAAATCTTCAAGGATCAAGGGTACCCATATTCCCGCATTATCAAGATGCGAGGATATTAAATATTGCAGGAAAGTAGGTAGCCACCATGTGTCGTTGTGGGATCAATTTCTCTGTGAGTCACTAGTTAGATGTCATGTGTTGCCAAGTGTGGTACAGATTACTGAGGTGGTACCAGGTGTGATGGGCCTGGGAGCAAGAACAAGCACAGATCTTCCATGATCGATGATCTCATGGAGATCAACAGTGGGTGCTATCTTGCTATGGAAAGTTGTGAGAATTTTAACCATAGCGACATAGCGCCTTAGTGACACGTAGCAAGGTGGGGCCGAGTGTTATAAATCTACGAGGATGGTACCAGTTTAAGCTAAGTTAGATGTCAAGTTGTACTAGGTTGTACCAAGTGTACTAAGTTGTTTCATGGGCCCAAAAATCTTAAGGGCAAAGCATAGTATATGACGAGTCTCCATGGTCATCAGATTCAAGAAGATCTACGACGGGCTCTATCTCGCTATGGAAAAGTGCTCGAAGGATAGCCATAGCAACATAGTTCTTAGAGGACATGTGTCTCAGTGGGTCCAATGCGGGCAGTAACAGTTAGCAGCTGGCAATTAATGTGACCATCACAGTCAGGGGTTGCAAGGTGGCACGATTAGTAATGAAAAAACATGGTCAACTTGGGGAAACTTTGTAGGGTGACAAAAAAATAAAAAGCTGTTGGACCACGTGGCTCATCCTGGCGCCAAAGATAGGGCAACTAGGTTGACTTGCTAATTCATGAGACAGGAACTAGGGAAGTCGAGGATTTCTTGGGCAATCTGATCTTCATGATTGATTCCAACCACCAGGAAATGAATGTGAGATAAGGAAGAGAACTCCACTGCCCCAGTTGATCTATCTACTTGGTCAAAGCATAGTTATGGCACCATTTTTGTCTTCTCAAGGCATTATTTGACACAAAAAAATCATATTTCCTCAGATCCCCATGATTGTCCTTGGCAGAGCCTTAATAGCAGGTGGTTGTGGGATAGTTTTAGAGGGAAAATCTTAGTTATGCCTACACTATAAAGGCAAATTTTTTAGATTTTGTAAAGGTCGACCTTTCTCTAACTTTTTTGTGCTATTGCTCTATAATTCTAGTGTAAATTCCCCTTTGCCTCTAAACTGTATGATTCTCTACTTATCTCCTTCATTCATTGGTGGTAAAGTGCAAGAATCCTTGCCTCTCATTGATGTTTTGTGGATATTTGTAACCTGCATGATTGTATCTCTTTTGGCCTATGAATGATATATAAGTGAATCTTCTCTTTCCTTGTGTCATTCATTCTAGTTTTCTAATCTACATGTGGTTATTTGATTAAAGCAAGTATGAATGTGTATATCCTTAGTTTCATTATGGTTCAATAGTGCATATATGGGTAGAGATTGGTCTGAACACTCTATTTTGGTGCATCACCTCTTTAGATTAGGTTAGGTAGATTTTCTTTCATGCTCTCCTTCTCCCTTTTCCTCTCTAAGATTAGTTAAGTGCACCCTAATAGTAAGAGGAAGTCGTCTTTCTCTAGAGACTCAACCTCACAGTTCAAGTCCCATAGCTTGGAGGTTGTTTCCATGTTTCACTAGGTTGTCCTCATGCATAGGCTCTAGACAAGGGTGCAAACCTAAGTGAAAAATTTTTTTGGCATGCTCGGTGGGACTAATAGTCAGATTCAAATCAGTTTCCAGAACCTCCATCGGTCATACCAACAGTTTTTGGATGCCCAGTGGGATAAACTTTTAGAAAACTTCAAGCCTACTGGTTTCAAAAAAGGAAGATTTCAAGATTAGTATTGAAGAGATAGTACTGGCTTTAGTTTTCAAGCCTTCAAGAGGCTCATTGTTCAAATTACTTGGTGACTCTAAGCTTCAAATACATATCTAGTTCTAGACCAAAGTTGCAGTGATTCATGCCCAAAACTGAAACAAGGGCATCTTCCAGAGGTAAGTTTTATTATCAAGAGCTTTCATTTTCAAACCCTAGAAGAAGGAAGATTGGCATATCCTTATCACCAATTAGGAGTGCAATAGTAGCAAATACACCTACAAGATCCATCTCTACTCCTCCTACTATTAGGTCTCAGCCTAGACTACCATCCATACATATTAATAGATCACTTGTCTATATGGAATTACCTAGAGCTCATACTTTTTCCACCTTTAATGGTGGGAGCCCTCTCTTATTAGCCCAAAGACATGACATACCAATAGCTGCACTTAAAAGTATACCACAGTTTAGTGGTGAAACTTATATCTCCCCTTTAGAACACATTCAAGAGGTTGCAAATGTTTGTAATATCCATGGTATTACAGAGGATGATGTTTCAGTTAGGCTCCTAGCCTCATCCTTGAAAGGAAAAGAACTACAATGGTAAAGAGGTCTAGCTCATGGTTCTATAATAGATTGGGATGGATTAGGAGCAGGATTATGCAAACATTTTGAGGAGAAAAGTGACTATTTGTCACTTTTAGAGCAGTTAACTACTATAAAAAGAGCCCCCCATGAATGTATGACTAATTTTAATTATATATTTCAAAAGACATAGGATAGGATACCTACTTCGGTGAAGCCTACCCCTGGTAATGCCTTCTTGCATTACCTTAGAGCTTTTAACAGTGATATTGCCACTACAATCCAAACTATGGTAGGAGATACTTTGCCTAATGCTTATGACATAGCAATAAAATCAGAGAATATCCTAATACAAGGAGGTAAGTTAGCTCCAAGGCCTCCTATGCCTTTCTTCCCTGATGTTCCAAATCATCAACCAACAATGGCCCCTCTTCCCACAGCCTCCACCTCACAATCCCTTGTCCCAATCCCTCAAGCTTCCACATCTTCAAATGGGATAGATGAAATCAAATAAATGATGCAATATCTAATGCAAAACATGGATCAAAGAGAGAAGAACCTTGATAAAAAAAATTGCAAGATCAAGGGAAGAAGTTAGAAGCTCAAGGAAGGAGGCTGGAGGATAATTTCTCTATGATGCAAAAAATGAGCAACAAGGTGGTGACTTTAGAAAGATACCAAGCTCAAGGTATTAAGCCTCATCAATTGCAATATCAAGCTCCCAATAGTGGTAGGCCTCCAAATCCTAATCACTGGAACAATTCTTTTGATCAGAATAGGCAGGGTGGCCATGCTTCAACATCAAATGTAAACCAAAGTAGGGCCATAGTTCCTCAAAAAAATATGGCTCAAGATCAAGATTTTTGTCCATTCTACAATTACTCCTATGCCTATTGTATGTGTCAAAAGGCTGAATCTTTTATGGCTTTGATAGTCCAAGAACTTGCAGCAAAATAAGCATACAAGGAGGACCAATTTAAGGATGCCTTAGATATACAAAGATAGGGTGATTGCTCTTTTATGAATCATCAAATTGAGGAGCATTGTAATGTAAACCAGGATTCCATTGCTCATAACACTAGGAGCAAGAGAAGAGCTATGGAAGATGCTATCCCTCCTCCTCCCAATCCGGCCTCAACTTCAAGTGCAATATCTCATGAGCAAGAAGCAAATAATCAATCAAGTACCTTTCAGTAGCAAAGGAAAAACCATGGTAGAAAAGATGCAAGTGATCCTTAGGTTATTCCATCCCAACCTCATATGAATGCAGCTCCCAAAGTTTCTACCAAAACACTTTCTATGCCATTCAGTGTGGTAGAGAAAATGAAGAAGACAAATGTGAATATCTCTATGTGGGATTTTATTGCTACTATACCTATGCAAAAGAGGTTGTTGCAGCAAGAATTGGAAAGAATTGAACCAAAGGATCAGGCAACTAGTATGGAAAGTGCCACAAGCCTAGTACAACCATCAAGGGAGGTAGAAACAAGCAAAAAGGTTAGACCACCTCCATTCTATGTTTCTCTAATTATTTATTGATTTAGGGGCTAGTAGTTCAGTAATGCCTAGGTGTGTTGCTGATGCTTTGGAGATGGAATATGAGCCCATTGTTAGGGATGCATTATAGTTGGATGGTAGTACTATCAAGACTATAGGGATCCTTAAGAATGTAGAGATGGCCTTACATGCATGCCCTAGTTGTACTGTAACCCAAGATATATTAGTTGCTGAGGTCAAGCCATATTTTTCCATCTATCTGTCAAGAGATTTCATTGCCCAAATAGGTGGTTACATATCTTTTGATTGGTCATATATGTCTTTTAAGACAAGATATGGAACCAATGCTTCAATTAGAGAAGAGCCTCAAGCCCTCCATCATACTAAACCCTACACCCCTAATCTCATCAACATGAATTTTAATATCCTAGAGATGAATGAGAATGACATAGTGAGTGAGCCCACCACTTCCCTAGGAGAGATACCTGATTTTTTCTTGGATGAGTGGGCTAATGCATATCAATTTGACCCTATGTCAGAGATCCTTGAGACAAGTCTCAGTACATATTGTATATTGGAAAAGGATGCTCTAGTCCCCAATCTTGTGGGTGCTAAAGAGGATGTAAGTGGGATATGGAGTATGTACTTTGATGGATCAAGGAATAAAAATGGATTAGGGGCTGGTGTGATGTTAATTTATCCTACACAAGTAAGGTACTACTTCTCCTTTAGGCTCCAATTCAGTTGCACCAATAATGTGGCTGAGTATGAATCCTTGATCCAAGGTCTCCTACTTGCTCAAAAGAGAGGAATCCAAGCCTTAAGGGTGTATGGAGATAGTGAGTTGGTGGTTAATCAAGTGAAAAATCAGAATATCACCGAAAATGGTTTGCTCAAGTCTTATAAACATAGAGTATGGGATTTTCTTGAAGGTTTCAATGCATTTAATATTCAAAGCATCTCTAGAGAGGAAAATAGGCATGCTGATAGACTTGCAGCAATAGGTACATCTTATGATGTGCCAAGGAATCTTGAGGAGGAGAAGAAGCAACAAATCAGAGTGGTAGTAAGGCCTCCCATCCTTGATAACAACATCCATTGGCAAGTGTTTTAGTTTGATGAGAAAATTGTGAGCTTCTTGTAGAATGAGGCAAAATTTTCAGAAAGAAATCAGTCAAGACTGCAGGATCAGTATGGTGATCAGATCATTAACCTCTACTCCAACAAGCTGCCCAATGGTCTCATTACCTTGGAAATTGTCTTCAATCTTTATGATCAAGCAAGAGGTAGGGCTATGAACCTAGCTACTTATGAAGGTGACTACACTCCAATCATGCTTGTTGATGGAAAATCCTTGAACGTGGGGAAGGTATGTTTTGAAATTGAACAAGAAAATTTTATTCATCTATGTCAAGAATTTAATGATGTATTTGCTTAGACATATGATGATTTAAAGGGTTTTGACCCAAGGTTATTTCAGCATACCATAGATCTAGTTGATGATGTAAAACTAGTAAGACAAAAATAGAGACCAGTGAATCCTAAAATTGAACCCTTAATTAGAATGGAGTTATCCAAATTGATTGAGGCCAACATAATTTTTCCCATCACATGGGTAGCAAACCTTGTCCCTGTTAGAAAGAAGAATGGAGAAATTAGATTGTGTGTGGACTTTAGGGACCTTAACCAAGCTTCCCTTAAAGATCACCATCCTCTCCCTTCTATTGAGAGGATTTTGTCCAAGGTCAGTGGTTCAAAGAGGTTTTCATTTCTTGATGGGTTTTCTAGTTACAATCAAGTGCTGGTTAAGGAATCTGATAGATACAAGATTGCATTTACCACCAAGTGGGGTACCTATGCTTATTGTAAGATGCCATTTGGGCTAACCAATGCAGGTGCTACATTTTAGAAGGCAATGGAGATGGCCTTCAAAGGATTGATTGACAAGTTTTTCTTAGTTTACCTTGATGATATCACTGTGTATTCAAAGGATGTAGAGGATCATTTTGATCATCCAAGACAAGTATTCTTAAGATGCAGAGAGTTTGGGGTTTCCCTTAAACCAAGCAAGTGTGTCTTTTCTACTAACCAAGGAAAATTATTAGAACACATTGTATATAAAGATGGCTTAACCATTGATCCAGAGAGAACAAAAGCAATACTTGCCCTCCCTATTCCTAAACACAAAAAAGGGGGTGCAAATTTTCCTAGGAAGGATAAATTTTGTGAGAAGATTTATCCCAAATCTTTCTACTATGGTGAAACCTCTTACAGCTATGCTCAAGAAAGGTACGGTCTTTGCATGGACCAAGGAATGGAAGGAAAGTTTTGAAGAGATCAAGATAGCCATAGCATCAGCCCCTACTCTCATGAATCCAAATTTTGAGAAGGATTTCATTCTTTATACCTTAGGTGGTGAGTCAAGTATCTCCATTGTCTTGACTCAAAAAAATGACAAGAATGAAGAGTAGCCCATATCCTTCTTTAGTGAAGGGCTCAAGGAGTATGAAGATAGGTATAGTTATGTAGAGAAGCAAGCCCTTGCAGTCATCAAAGCTTTAAAAAAATTTAGACATCTCCTATCCCATAACAAGATTCATTTGTTAGTACCCCATGCCAATGTGAAGGAGTTCCTTTTGAACAAGGATATTAGTGAGAAAAGAGCTGGTTGAATTACTAGAGTGATGGAATATGATGTTGACATCTAGGTCACCAGGCTGGTAAGAGGGAAAGGATTGTGTAAACAAATGTTGTCATCTCAAGAATCAGATTAAGAAGTTGTCATGGTATTAACAAAAGAACAAGAAGCAAGAAATGATGGCCCAAGGAATTGGATGGATGATATGAAGAACTTCTTGCTAGGAAGTGGATACCCTCAAGGATTAGATAGAACTAAAAGGAGACAGTATAGATTACAGTCAATCCCTTATGTCATAGTTGATGGTATCCTTTTTAGAAAAGATTTTAATGGAGCCCTATTAAGATGCCTTGATACAGACCAAGCTAAAAGAATAATCAAAGAACTTCATGGTGGTCCTGATGGTGGCCACTTCTCAGCTAGAACAACTGTAATGAAGATCATGAGGGCTGGTTATTACTGGCCATCTCTGTTTCATGATTGTCATAAATATGTGAGGAAGTGTGAAAGATGTGCCTTCTTCTCCAACAAAAAAAGACTTGTAGCTCTTCCCCTTCATCCTATCTAGGTGGATCAACCTTTTGCTTAGTTGGGGTTGGATTTCATAGGCCCTATCAATCCTCCTTCTAGTTCAGGTCACAAATGGATTTTAGCTGCTATAGATTACTTCACCAGATGGATAGAGGCAATTGCATTGAAGGATGCCACTGAATCTTCAGTTGTTAAATTCCTTGATGGAATTTTGACCAGGTTTGGTGCCCCTTCAACCATTATTTCAGATAATGCAAAGTCTTTTGGTGGAGCTCAGATTTGTGCATGGGCAGTGGACCATAATATCTATTTAAGCACATCATCAAATTATTATCCTCAGGGTAATGGTTTGGCTGAGTCCTCCAACAAGAACCTAATCAGAATCATTAAAAGGATAGTTGAGGATAACCAGAGGTGTTGGCATAAAAATTTAAGGACTACACTATGGGCTGACAAGATAACACCTAAAAGGTCAATAGAGAATTCACTATTTGTGCTGGTAAATGGTAGAGAAGCAAGGCTTCCAATTTCATTGGAGTTCTCATCCCTAGAGCTAGCTCATCAGCTAGAGTTAATTGAAGATGATGCCATGATATTAAGAATGATAGAGCTAATGGAGCTAGCAGAGAAGAGGAGTAAGGCCATGCAGACCCTAGAGACACACCAACAATAGGTGAGAAGGAGCTTTGACAGGAAGGCTAGGGTCAAAATCTTCAGGGAGAGAGATTTGGTTTTAAAATGGGCCCCTATCTAATTATCAGTTGCAAACAAGCCAATGCTTTCCAGTTAAGCAAGCCTGGTGGTGAAATTCTGCCCATCCTAGTTAATGGGATTTACCTTAAGCACTATTTCTGACAGGGTTTGAGGTTCCATGTAGATAGTTAGTTTAGTTTTGTTCTTTATTTGTTTCCTATTTTCCAAGAAGTGCACAAGCACAGGGTTGTCTCTTTGTGAGACAGCAAGTCTCAAAAATTTTGAAGGTTGCAGAGACAGGGTTTTTTTAGTGTTTTTCTATCTCAGGGGTAGGGTTAGGGTTTCACAGTGTACACAAAATCTACATGTTTTTATGACTCTGTAACCCAATGGATGCTTTATGCCACTGGTCTTATGCATAGCAGGCTCCCATCCCCTATGAGTTGCCAGAAATGTTGCTTATTTTTGCACCCCCGTCAATATTTGAATTTTAAATACTACCCCGCCAACAGTCATTCCCAAGCTTAATATTATTTTAAACATCCTAGGGGTATCAAAACATTATTAAAAAGTCAAACCTTATGATATGTTTGTGAGGCCTACAAGTTCCTCATCGTTGGATCAATCTGAATCGACGGATGGCGGTATGTTGCCACCAAAAGTTGCACATTATTTTGCATTGGTGATATAGCACCCTTTTGTCGCATGTCAAGTGGGTCCCCCTTTTCCTAGTTGCTTCTCTGGCATCAATTTTGGATAAATCAACAGATGGCACTATGGCGCTATCGATAAATTGGTTCTTCTTCTCATTAGTGACATAGTGTCCAGTTGGAAAGTGATCGTGTGGCAAAGTTTGGAAATACGGTGGGTCCCAAGTATGCTCCATTGGATATCAGCAAGGATTTGTCAGACACATTGGCAGTTGATCAGTCTTTTTGTTGGCTAAGGCATGAATACTTGGAATGTGGGCCCTGCGAGGACTTGTTAGACAATTTGGCACATGGTCGATTCTCATTGGTAGATACATTGATAACTCAAATCTATCTTGCTCACTGTCAGATCTTCCCCAGATCCATGGCTGTTGCTATCTTGCTATGGAGAACTGTGAGAATTTTAACCGTAGCGACATAGAACCTTGGTGACGCGTGGCATGTGGGTCCATTGTTGTCTTGTGGGCCATAGGATGAACATCTGGCTTTTCTTTTGTGGCAACTGTCAGACAGGTCAGAGTACAAAGGTGGATCTTATTGGCCCATCCAATTAACTAGGTATGTAGTCCTACAAAGAGTTTGAGCATCGTAGATGTGAATTTGATCCATGGTTGGCATCATGTCACTAATGAAAGTTGCACAAAGGATACCCATAGTGACATAATGCCTTGGTGACGCGTGTTTCAGGTGACATCATGATAGATGGTTGCAGAGGTTTTAGAGTATAGATTTTGATCACTATCAAATCTTCAAGGATCGAGGGTTGGCATATTCTCTCATTATCAAGATGCGAGGAGATTAAATATTGTGGGAAAGCAGGTAGCCACCATGTGTCACTGCGAGATCAATTTCTCTGTTAGTCACCAGTTAGATGCCATGTGTTGCCAAGTGTGGTATGAATTGCTGAGGTGGCACTAGGTGTGATGGGCTTGAGGGCAAGAACAAGTGCAGATCTTCCATGATCGTTGATCTTGTGAAGATCAACGGTGGGCGCTATCTTTCTATGGAAAGCTATGAGAATTTTAACCATAGCGACATAGCGCCTCAATGACATGTAGCAAGGTGGGGCTGAGTGTTATAAAGCTATGGGGATGGTACTAGTTTAGGCTGAGTTAGACACCAAGTTGTGCCAAGTTGTGCTAGGTGTACTGAGTTGTTTCGTGGGCCCAAAAGTATTAAGGGAAAAGCATAATATACGATGAGTCTCCACGATCGCTAGATTCAAGAAGATCTATGGTGGGCACTATCTTGCTATGGGAAAGTGCCTGGAGGATACCCATAGTGCCATAACACCTAGAGGACATGTGTCTCAGTGGGTCTAGTGTGAGCAGTAACAGTTAGTGGCTGGCAGTTAATGTGACTGTCACGGTCAAGGATTGCAAGGCGGCGCAGTTAGTAATGAAAAAATATGGTCAACACGAGGAAACTTTGCAGGGTGGCAAAAAAATAAAAAGCTGTTGGACCACATGGCTCATACTAGTGCCAAATATAGGTCAACTAGGTTGACTTGCTGATTCATGAGATGGGAACTAGGGAAGTCGAGGGTTTCTTGGGTGATCTGATCTTGATGATCGATTCCAAACACCAGGAAATGAATGTAAGACAAGGAAGAGCACTCCACCCCCCCAGTTGATCTATCTACTTGGTCAGAGCATAGTTATGGCTCCAATTCTATCTTCTCAAGGCATTATTTGACACAAAAAAATCATATTTCCTCAAATCCCCATGATTGTCCTTGGAAGATCCTTAATAGTAGGTGGTTGCGAGATAGTTTTAGAGGGAAAATCTTAGTTATGCCTGCACTATAAAGGCAAATTTTGTAGATTTTGTAAAGGTCAACCTTTCTCTAACTTTTCTCTGATGTTGCTCTACAATTCTAGTGTAAATTCCCTTGTGGCTCTGTACTGTATGATTCTCTACTTATCTCCTTCAGTCATTGGTGTAAAAGTGCAAGAATCCTTGCCTCTCATTGATTTTTTGTGGATATCTGTAACTTGCATGACTATATCTCTTTTGGCCTATGAATGATATATAAGTGAATCTTCTCTTTCCTTTTGTCATTCATTCTAGTTTTCTGATCTGCATGTGGTTATTTGATTAAAGCAAGTCTGAATGTGTATATCCTTAGTTTCATTATGGTTCAATAGTGCATATATGGGCAGAGATTGGTCTGAACACTCTATTTTGGTGCATCACCTCTTTAGATTAGGTTAGGTAGATTTGCTTTCATGCTCTCCTTCTCCCTTTTCCTCTCCAAGAGTAGTTAAGTGTACCCTGATAGTAAGAGGAAGTTGGCCTTCTCCAGAGACTCAACCTCACAGTTCAAGTCCCACAGCTTGGAGGTTGTTTCCATGTTTCACTAGGTTGTCCTCATGCATAGGCTCTAGACAAGGATGCAAACCTAAGTGACAAAAATGACCTTATTGACTCTAAGGATATATCTATTTATTCTCAAGTTAATAATACAAATAAATATGTTGTGCTGCCTAATTATAATTTTCATATTTACACTAATACTTTACCTTTACACTCAGTGAATGTTATTAACCAACCTTCTTCTTTTGATCACCATATTAGTTATGATGAGAAGATAAAATCTAAATGAATCATGTGGTTGACCATGTTAAGTTGGAACCTTAGCCTTTGATTCCTTCTACACCTAAACATAAAGAGACACACCTTTAATTAGCTTTAGTCGGTATGATATGTTTAAGGCACCTAATGGTCCTCTTCACATCACTACTAGAATTTCTTGTGTTCCTTCTCATGATACTTTTTTTGATCCTTCTTCTATTGTAAATTTTATCATCGAAGAAAACCATTTTAATAAAGGACAACATAGAGATATCTATGATACAACTCTTATATGGATTTAGACCTTTAATGGTTTTATTTGTTGTTCTCAAGGTTCTATCACTTTATCTATTTCTCTTTTAGGGAAGGTTATTCTTACTACATTTTTTTAAATTCGTACTTCTAATCAATTTCAAGTTAAGGTTGGTATTCTATGGCTCTCTTTCATGCAAGTTATAGCCTCTCCTATTCATAAATGCCTTAAATTATCCTATAATAGAGACATTATAACTATTAATCATTCCCTTTAAAAGACATTGTGTCCTAAAGATTGTATTGAGATTAATTTTTATTGGTCGTCTCATACTATAAAACCACCTACTCATCCTCATCATTATTATAGAAACAACCAACAATATAAAGTAGCCAAGATCATGCAACTTAGTCTTCTAAAGGGATGTTGTTATGTGCCCATTTTATCTACTCCATCTTTTCGTTCTACTTCTGGATCCATTTCACCTTCTACATTTATATCTTTAGCTACTATGTCTGAACCTATTGTCGTTCCCTTCAAAACCTATGGTAGTTGATTCTAATCCTTCTAGTTTATCTTGTAAGACTATTTGCAATCAATATTTTCATCGAAGTCGCAAGAATAGTTAAGCTAATTCTAAGGCTAAATCTCATTCTCTTACTTCTCAACCTACATCTTCATCTCACCCTTTACCTTCCTTTGATCAAACCATGTGCGATTTTTTGGAGGAAGATAAACAAGGTAACATTATGCATCTAGATAAGTTACATGATGATTTTGTTTGTATTTTAGATTCTATTAATCTTGATATGGAAGATAATTTAGATGATGAATATGTTAGTAGTGATGAATAATTAATTGATATGGATTATGATTTTCCTAACATGCTTTCTTCATAGCTTACAATCACTTCTAGTAATGATCATGGTGACTCCCAAAGTCCTTGCTTTAAACTAGTTGTTATTTCTACTATGATAGATGTTGTTCCTCTCGTAAGTCACCATCCTTCCCTTAGCAATTTGGAATGAGATGGGGGGCACATAGAATGATTGATGTGGTCTTTATTTACCATGGTAGTCTTTTGATTCTTGTGTTGTGTTTTCTCTAGTGTTGTGTTTTATTAATATGTTTTGATTTGATTTCTTTAGATGATCCTTGTTTCTTTCTTGAGTACAAGAGGATAAAGTGATTGTCATCATATACATTCTTCTATTTATATCTATTTTCTTCTTTATGTTGTTATATGTTATGTCATATTTTTTTTATTGTTCATGCCAATGATTTTGTATAGTCTTCTTGCCCACTTACACTAGTACATTATAGGTCAATTTTTGACCTTTTACTTTGACCAAGCCCTTAATTGGATTGTTGAATAATTTTAATTTTTTTTATGCCCAAGTTGGTCAAAATTTCAATCAAATCAAGTTCATAATCAAAAAAAGGACAAAAAAAAAATAAAGTGGCATAAAATATTTTTTTGGCCAAAGGAGCTAGTTGGATGTGATTTGCATAAGCCATTTGAGGTAAGAGAATTTTGTATCAATTGATCCCCTTATATGGTTGTTTACATTTACATTTTGAGTTGCCATTGGAGATTTGGTGTCCACATTTGGAGGGAATCTATGAGAAGATGTTTGACAGATTATTTATATGAAAATTCTAGTGGAGGAATTGACCGCCTAAACATCATGGGTGATGACAACCTCTAGTAGGTTAATGCCATGAATTCTACATCTTTCACTAGTCTGGTGGTGAAGGGATAAGATGTCAAAATACTTAATGAAGCTTGACTAGGCTTCCTTCATTGTTGGTTCAACCGAAAGACTTGCTTTGGGTTGGGGTTAATGGTTTAGTTCCCTCCTTCTCCTTTGGAAAAACACCTCACCCTAAGGCAAGTATTTTCCCATTATCATAAGGTTTGTACTAGGGATATGGGGCCATACTGAGAGCCATAGAATTTTAGGGTACCCCAATCCTACCATTGGGTTTATACCGATACTCATTATATGGAATAGAATTAGCTACCAAACCCTTCCCCAAGGCCCTATAGGGAGCTAGTGGGGTAGATCAAAGGGGCTTTTTTTATACTAATATCCCCTAGTTCTATTTCTAGCAAGAGTTGGATGGAATTATAACTATGAGGCTCTCCACTCTACAAATGGAACATAGTGGTACTACAGGGATGATTATGGAGTCTTTATGAGTTCCAATGAAGAAATATGAAATCTATGAGGAGATATAAACCCTAACAAAAATTGAAAAAGATTGATGTTCTTTCACTATCTACTCCATTGATGATCCCATTATAAGGAAAGTTACTTATGACATCTCTTATAAAGCATAATTTAGAAATTGTAAAGGTTGAACCCTAGTTGTACCTATGATCATGGCATGTAAGATGATAAATGAGGATGTCAAACTGGATGTTCTTAGAAAGTTGTTAAAAAAAAATTTATTAAGTATCAAAATTTCAAAAGAAGAAGGTTACGATTTCCATTTCAATTCATTCTTTATATACTTGGTTTTCTAATTCATGAATTATTTGACTAAAAAGGAAAAATATAGTTTGGTAGATCGAAATTCCTATTAGAAGGTAGATATATAGATATTTGGAAGAGCTAGATTACAAAGATTATGCTTATAAGGTATATTTTCTATCAATTTAGGATATGCTTAGCTTTGGGTTTGTGTCTATGAATACTTCACCAATAGCACAAAATATTGTTAGTTCCAACTTGAAACATGGCCTTGTGTGTAGATGCTAGATGGAAGGCTCTTGTAACCTTCCAAATTTCTAGGGTAATCTCTCCTATTCTCCTATCATTTTCTGATTTGGCTTAACTTAATCCACATTTGTTTTATCTATTATAATCTATAATTTCATCACAATCTAGAACTTTTGGATCTCAAAATTTGTGTAGCCTACATTATTATTATTTTGTATACAAGTTTACTTTTGATCCATATCGAATTTTAGCATGCCTCACTATCATCTATAGGCAACACAAATGTCCTAGATAGAGAGTTAACTAGACTAATGAAAAGATCATTATCATTTATACTTTGTATTCTGAAAGCCCAAATGATTTAATTTGGCCCTATACTTATTGGGGCTTCAACTTATATAATCAATAAGATAAATCATAATGTTGTGATTACCTTCAAATTAATCTAAGTTTGGAACAAGAACTTGAGTCTCCAAGCATTTTTATCCTTTGTAATATAGTTCACATTGCTCACCCTACAAATGGTAGGACTAAATGTGGCAAACTCATATCCTTCAAGATCATAGTAGTTACCCTTTTCAATCATATATGGTTTCACCTCGAAAACAAAAATTATATGTTTCTATAGCTCATGTGATCAAAATCATCTCACAAATAAGCATTTTTAAATGAAATAATTTTCCTACCATTTTCCCTTTTTTTTATTTGTATAGATGTTTTAAAAATTGCCTCCAACAAAAGAAAAAGAATTAATCTATGCCCATCCCAACTTATACAGCTCAATCACATAAGGTATAACTACAAGCAAGAGGTGATGAAGAATTGTGATACAAACCCTAAGTGTTCCAACTTGGATACATGTAACACAAAGTTGTAAAGGTCATTTTAGATGATGATATGGCTCCACATAAACTACATAGTTGAAGTACCATTATAGTTCCTTGCGGTTAAATTGATGTTGAACCAAGAGATAACTTAGATTTGGATGCTTTCAATGAAGACCAAGATACATATTTTTATTTTATTTTGTAATTTTATAATTACTTTTTTCAAATTTTATAATGGTTCAACATAAATGATATAACATTGAATTATTGATTGCTTTAACACTATCAAGTTTTCATGCCACCAGTAGTTTGAAAACCATCACAACCTTAAGATAAACCAAATTGTGACATTTTAAGTAAAACTGGGATGAATGAAAAAAGAGAACAACAATTCATTTAAGAAATCAATTAAGGATATCTATAAGTTTAAGCTAGGATATCATTTTAGCAACAATTCTTCAAGAAGCCAATTTAAAAATGAATAAAAAAATATCTAAGGCAGTGGGATCCTAGGATAAAATATATTTAACTACCATATAATCAAGGATGAAACAAGTGATTAAGAGGAAGAATTATGCCTCCTTAAAAGGGTGGCAATTGCAAATACGTGTATACTTTAAAAACAAAAAACTATAAAAACTATGACACTTTTCTTTATGGAAGAAATAAAAGGAAGGAATCCTAATGTCCGAAATAGATAAGATCAAAGAAGAGAAGATTCTCACACATATTTATATCTGGTTATAAGTAGCATATCAGATTGATATAAGGAAAAATAGTAGACCTATGCATTCACAAGTATTTTGCATGCAATAGTGATAATTAAATGTTAATAAAGTTCACACATTTCATATGTTTCTTTATTTAATAATAAATCTATCTCATCTTTATTCACACAAGAAATCTTATGTGAATTGAAGGAAATTTGTTAGGGATTAGATTGGTTCCTTCTATTTATGGTCCAAGGGTGAATTTTCTTAGTTGGATATTGCTACCAATTATAGGCCAAGATGCAATTAGTTGTCTTAGTTGGATGTTGTGCACTCTTGAGCTTAATTAATTGGGATAAAAAGTCTCCAAACACCTTTTGTAGCTTTCCATATCCAAACCCTACTATATTTGGTTACATGAAATGGAATTATTGATGGTTTGGTTCCTAAAGTTCAAAAGCTATTAAATAATCGAACTATATATATTAAGATATATATATATATATATATATATATATATATATATATATATATATATATATATATATATATATATGCACTTCTATTTGTTGTTGGATGCCTAAACCTTATAAAATAAATTGGTCTTCTAAATTATACTTCATATGTTGACTAACATGATAGAAGGATCTAAACCAAGATTAATCTTGATAAAGACATACAACTGGTAAATATATGTAATTCTAACTATATTTTGTTTCTTATTAATTTTTTATTTTAAGGAAAATTTTAGGAGCATCCCAAAAAGGAACATCACAAGTGTCATAGAATCAAATATCAAATGTATTTTAAATTTTGTATAGTGTGTATTTATAGCATCAAGCAACACATGTAGTTTCAATTTTGTGTAATGGACATTTTTTGTACATAAAAATATGACTATACTCTTACTTAGGACTAGCATGGCACATTTTGTTTACAAAACCAGCAAGTTAGATCACAACCTTTCCAAATCTCTATTGGATTTTAATCCATTAGACATCTAATGATACAGCAAACACAATGCTACCATACATAATTATTTCCAAGACACTAATGTTGTTCATAAACCTTCAAAACATTCCACATGGTTTCATCAATATACTTTGGAAGTCTAACAAAATAATAATCATCATTACTACTAGAATACAGCATGAATGAGGTGGATGGATCTTTAAAAAAACATATGTAATGGTTTGTGGCATTATCAGCAAAAGGTTATAGCCTATGAAATGCTTTTGTTCAACAAATGGTTAAAATCTAGTTAGTTCTAGCCTTTGTATCACAACAATTTTGTTTTAGGATGTTGGAGTAAGCTTACTTTACAATTCTTCCGCTCAACCAAAGGGATCATGCTCCTTTCCACTGTAAAATTCATAAAAAGATTTAAAATAGATACAAATAAAATACTTGTTAAGGATAATGTTACCTCTGGTTTTACCGCCAAAAGATTTAAATTCAAATCCGCGGCCTGTTCAACGGTTAGCCAAAAAAAAAAATTGTTATTTTAATGCCTGACTCGCCAAGGTTTCTCTCCATCAGATTTTAGTTAGATCAACGGTCGGCGTGATCTCGTCATCAAAAGTTGCACGGGAGATAGTATCAGCGACATCGCGCCCGAACGACATGTGTTTGATGGGCCCCGTGGGTGGGTCACAATGGAGGGCAGGTCGGGAAATTTTTTCGGTCCCGCAGGCGCTATGGCGCTATCGCATACCAACCGAAAAATCTCCATAGCGACATAGCGCCCGACGGAGATGCTCACGTCGGTGGCGGGTCATGTTGCCAAAAAATATAGTGACGATCAGGTAAAGTTTGGCGGGCCGGAGAAAATAAACAATGAGAACTTCAAACAAATGTGGGGCCCCATTACGTACCTCATCTGCCCAGTTGGCGGAGCCCGTGTCACGGCAGTGAATCAAAAGGAACCATGCATAGATAGGGACATGTCATCGGTTGGGCCCTATGGTGCTATGGATATTTAACCTCAATTTTCCCATAGTGACATGGTGCCTGGCCAACACGTGGTCAGCCTGTGAGGCCAAGTCACAAGATTGCCCAGTGGTGTTCCACTGGGCCAGTGAGGAACCACCGCGTGTAACCAGGCTAGAGTCTCTATCAGTACGGTTGGCATAGTCAAGGTTTGTGATCTCCACCGTCAGATTTGGTTGCATCAACGGATGGCACCATCTCGCTATGGCGGAGATGCGCAGATATTATCTTGGCAACATAGCGCCCATCTGTCGCGTGGCCATCCTACGGATCAAGTCTCGGGTTCACCAACCGGATGATGCCATGTGTATATGTCAGGGCACTGCAACCACGGGCCCAGTAGTTTTCAAGAGGGACGGCGAGTGAAGTATGAGGTTGCTCTGATCATCAGATCTGCAAGATCTATGGCTGGTGCTATCTCGCCATCAGGAGCTGCCCGAACTTTAGCATCACTGACATAGCGCCCATGCGCCACGTTCCTGGCAGGGCTGCGTTTCATGCTGTCAAAAGCAGATAGGGCAGGGTGACTGACGAACCAACAGGGGGATGCCACGTGTTGGTGGGCCCGACGAATCAATAGGAATGAAGGGTTACAGAAGGTCAGGTTCTCCGCCATCAGATTTAAAGAGATCAACGGTAGGCGCTATGTCGCCTTAGTGAAGCTGCGGGATTTTTTACATGGCGACATCGTGCCCGACTAACATGTGTCGGTGGGGTCAAGTCTCGCCGGATGCATCATCGAGGTGGCGCCGATTCGGATGGGGCCCAGTCATAGGAAAGAGAGTCCACGGCGAATCAGAAACAACCACGTGTGCCGATTCAGAACACAGATATGTTGAGGGGCCAAATTTCCTGATATAATCAACGCATTAAGGGGTGGATTCTCCACCGTCAGATCTGCAGGAATCTAGGGTCGGCGCTATCTCGCCATGGAGGAACTGCGCAGATTTTACAATAGTGAGTTAGCACTCGAAAGACATGTGTCCTCACGTTTTGGTTTTCGACGTGGCAATTAGCTGACGGCCAACAGTTAGCTGATAAGGTGGCGCAGTTAGTTCGATGAGGGCGGTCAACCGCAGAAGGACTCTCCAGGTGGCAAGACAAAGGATTACGATTGGCCCTCATGGCCTAGTCGGCTTATAAGGAATCGGGTTGACTGATAGGCTTGGATGATTCATGAACCAAAATGTAGAGGCGATCGACGTATCTTGCGATCTGATCTTCGCGATCATTTCTGACCTACCAGGAATGAATGTAGGACATAAGGACACTCCACCCATCCGATCGATCCATCTACCATGTCAGGGAATGTTGTGGCACCATTTTTTATCTTCTCCAGGCTCTTCTCAGAAGAAATGAGATTTCTCGGTATGCAGGCTAGGATTTCAATCCAGATCCTCGATTGGATTCTCAAGACAGGAAGTTAATGCTAGTAGGTAAGAAGTGAATGTAACACGGAAATCTTCAGTTGTGCCTGATCTATAAAGGTAGTTTTGTGATCTGTTCTGAAGGTCAATTCTTCCTGATTTTTCTCTGCTACTGCTTGCAGACTTGCAGTGTAAAACCCCTTTATCTTTGAGCCATGTAATAGCCTGTATCATCTCTTTCAGCCATCAGTGTGAATGTGCATCACTTTGCCTCCCATTGGTGTATTGTTGAGATCAACGATCTGCATACTGTATCTATCTTTGGCCTATCGAATAATACATAAGTGAAATTTCCTTTTCCTAGTGTCATTCGGTTGGTTTCTTCTGATTTGTATGTGATTATTGATCGATATAAGTCTGGATGTGTATGACTTTTGTATGTTATTCTGGTTTTGTAGCATATATATGGGTAGGAGTGAGTCTGAACACTCTGTTTTGGTGCATCACCGCCTTAGATTAGACTAGGTAGATTTGCTTCGATGCTCTCTTTCTCCCTTTCCCTTTTGAGAATAGATAGGTGCGCCCTGACAGTAAGAGGAAGTCGGCCTTCTCTGGAGACTCAACCTCGTAGTTCAAGTCCCATAGCTTGGAGGTTATTTCCATGTTTCACTAGGTTGTCCTCACGCATAGGCCTTGGACAAGGGTGCAAACCTATGTGACAATATTTTTTGGCACGCCCGGTGGGACCTATATCAGAAGATTTCATGTCTACTAGTGTCAAAAGAAGAAAGAGTTTCTGAGATTAATGCTGAAGAAGTAGTGCTGACTTCAGTATTCAAGCCTTCAAGAGGCTGATTCATCAAGTACTTGGCGACTCTAAGCATCAACAAATCTGGTTTTAGGCTAAAGTTGCAAAAATTCATGCCCAGAGCTGAAACAAGGGCGTCTTCTAGAGGTAATTTTCAATATCAAGAACTCTCACTTTCATGTCCTAGAAGAAGGAGGGCTAGAGCTTCATTATCACCAGTTAGAGGTGGAGTAACAATCAACATACCTATGAGATCTGTCTCTACTCCTCCTACTATCCGAACTTAGCCTAGATTGCCATCAGCACTCATCAATAGAACACTTGTTTATATGGCACAACCAAGAGTTCATCCTTTTTCCACCTTTAATGGTGGAAGTCCTCTGTTGTTAACCCAAAGACATGATATACCAGTAGCTGCACTAAAAAACATACTTGATTTTACTGGTGAAACTTCTATTTCCCCCTTAGAGCATATCCAAGAGGTAGCGAATGTCTGCAATATTCATGGTTTTACGGAAGATGATGTTGCTGTCAGACTTCTAGCCTCATCTCTAAAAGGAAAAGCATTACAGTGGTATAGAGGCTTAGCTCATGGTTCCATAACTGATTGGGATGGACTAGGAGTAGGATTATGCAAACATTTTGAGGATAAAAGTGACCATTTGTCACTATTAGAGCAGCTGACTACAATAAAAAGGGCCCCCCATGACTGTATGACTGATTTTAATTACAGATTCCAAAAGACATGGGATAGAATACCTACTATAGTGAAACCTACCCCTAGTAATGCTTTCTTGCATTACCTTAGAGCTTTTAACAGTGATATTGCCACTACAATCCAAACTATGGGAGGAGATACATTACCTAATGCTTATGAGACAGCCATAAAAGCTGAGAACATTCTAATACAAGGAGGAAAGTTGTCCCCAAGGCCTCCTATGCCTTTCTTTCCTGATGTTCCCAAGCACCAACCAGCAATAGCCCCTCTCGCTACAATCTCTACATCGCAAGCCCTTACTCCAGTTCCCCAAGCTTCCACATCCTCAAATGGAATAGATGAACTCAAGGAAATGCTCCAAGGTCTAGTATTGAATGCAGATAAAAGAGAAAAGACCCTGGATAAAAAATTACAAGAGCAGGGGAGAGAGTTGAAGGACCAAGGGAAGAAACTAGAGGATAGTTTTTCTCTAATACAAAAGATGAGTAACAAGGTGGTGGCCCTAGAAAGACAGCAGGCCCAGGGTGGCAAGCCTCCCCAATTGAAATATCAGGCTCCAAGTGGTGGTAGGCCTCCTAATCAGTGGAATAGCTCTTTTGATCAGAATAGGCAGAATAGTCATGCTTCTGCTTCAAGCTCAAATCAGAATAGAGCTATAGTCCCTCAAAATAACTTGGCCCAAGACCAAGATTTTTGTCCCTCATGTAACTATTCTTATACCTACTGCTTGTGTCAGAAAGTAGAATCTTATTTGGCCCTAACTATCCAGGAGTCCACAGTAAAGCAATCACACAAAGAAGATCATCCCAAGGAAGCCTCATATGTTTAGAGGCAGGGTGGTTGCTCTTTTATGAATCACCGAATGGAGGAACATTGTAATGTAAACCAAGACTCTGTTTCTCATAACACAAGAAGCAAGAAGAGAGCTATGGAACATGTTGCTCCTCCTTCTCCTAAACAGGCCTCAACTTCAAGTGTTATACCTAACACACAGATAGCAAATGAGCAGACAGACACCTCACAATAGCAAAAGCAAGGTTCAAGAAATGAGGACGCAAGTGATCCTTTTGTTGTCCCATCTCAACCTCTTATATGTGTAGCCCCCAAAGTTTCTACCAAAATCCCTAGTGCACCATTGAGTGTGGTAGAGCAAATGAAGAAGACCAATGTAAACATTTCCATGTGGGATGCTATTGCTACCATACCAATGCAGAGGAAGATGCTGCAGCAAGAATTGGAAAGGATTGAGCCCAAGGATTAGTCATCTACCATGGAGAGTGCCACCAATTTAGTACAACCAGTGGGAGATGTGGAGGCAAATAAAAAGGTTAGACCTCCTCCATTTTATGTTTCTCTGATTATAGGGGGAAAATTAGTCCATAATTGCATGATAGATTCGAGGGCTACCAGCTCAGTAATGCCTAGGTGTGTTGCTGATGCTTTAGGGATGAGATATGAGCCCATTGTTAGGGAGGTGTTACAACTAGATGGGAGTACTGTCAAAACCGTAGGAATCCTTAGAAGTGTGGAAATGGCCCTACATGCATGCCCTGGTTGTACTGTGATTCAAGACATATCTGTTGTTGAGGTTAAACCCTATTTTTCCATCTGTCTTTCGAGAGACTTCACTACTCAAATTGGTGGATTCATATCTGCTGATTGCTCTTACATGTCATTTAAGACTAGATATGGGGCCAATGCTTCAATAAGAGCAGAACCTCAAGCCCTTCACCACACTGAACCCTACACTCCCAACTTCATCAATATGAATTGCCCTATCCTAGAGGTGAACGAAAATAATATAGTAAACGAGCCTGTCACTTCCATAGCAGAGATTCCTGATTTCTTCTTGGATGAGTGGGCAGATACATGTCAATTTGAACCTATGTCAGAAACCCTTGAGACAGGCCTTAGTACATAATGCATAATAGAGAAGGAGGTTCAAGTTCCTGACCTTGTTAAAACTAATGACGACATAAATGGAGTATGGAGAATGTACTTTGATGGCTCAAGGAATAAAAATGGATCAGGGGCTGGTGTTATGTTGATCTCTCCTACACAAATAAGATACTACTTCTCCTTTAGGTTCCAATTTAGTTGTACCAATAATGTGGCCGAGTATGAATCCTTGATCCAAGGTCTCCTACTTGCCCAAAAGAGGGGAATTCAAGCCTTGAAAGTATATGGGGACAGTGAGTTGGTAGTGAACCAAGTGAGAAATCAAAATATCACCAAAAATGGCCTGCTCAAGTCTTATAAACATAGAGTCTGGGATTTGCTCAAAGGTTTCAATGCATTTAACATTCAGAGCATTCCTAGGAAAGAAAATAAACATGCTGATAGACTTGCAGCAGTGGGTGCATCTTATGATGTGCCAGGGAATCTTGGGGAAGAAAAGAAACAACAAATAAGGGTAGTGGTGAGGCCTGCTATTCCTGATAATAATACTCATTGGCAAGTGTTCGAGTCTGATGAGCAAATTGTGAGCTTCTTGCAGAATGAAGCAGAATTTTCAGAAAGAAGTCAGCTAAGACTACAAGATCAATATGGTGATCAGATCATTCATCTCAGTTCCAACAAGCTACCCAAGGGTCTCATTACCTTGGAGGGTGTCTTTAATCCTGATGATCAAACAAGAGGCAAAGGGATGAATCTAGTTGCAGAAAAGGATGACCATGCCCCAGTTACTATTGCTGATGGAAAATCTCTTAACATGGGGAAGGTATGTTCTAAAGCTGAGCAAGAAGATTTCATTCATCTATGTCAAGAATTTAGTGATGTATTTGCTTGGACATATGATGATTTAAAAGGGTTTGACCCTAGTTTGTTTTAGCATACCATAGATTTAGTTGATAGGGTCAAACTAGTAAGGCAAAAATAGAGGCCGGTGAATCCCAAGATTGAGCCTTTAATGAGGAAAGAACTATCCAAACTGATTGAGTCTAACATAATTTTTCCTATCAAACACTCATCATGGGTAGCTAACCTTGTCCCTGTGAGGAAGAAGAATGGAGAAATCAGATTATGTGTGGACTTTAGGGATCTCAATCAGGCTTCCCTTAAAGATCACCATCCTCTCCCTTCTATGGAGCAAATTCTATCCAAGGTCAGTGGGTCAAGGAGATTCTCTTTTCTTGATGGGTTTTCTGGTTATAACCAAGTGCTGGTTAAAGAGTCTGATAGATACAAGACAACATTTACTACTAAATGGGGCACCTATGCTTATTGCAAAATTCCATTTGGGTTAACAAATGCAGGTGCCACATTTCAAAAGGCAATGGAGGTAGCTTTCAGAAGATTAATTGACAAGTTTGTCTTGGTATACCTTGATGATATAACTGTGTATTCCAAGAATGTGGAAGATCATCTTGATCATTTGAGACAGGTATTTCTAAGATGTAGAGAGTTTGGGGTATCTCTCAACCCATCCAAATGTGTCTTTGCTACAAACCAGGGAAAACTATTGGGACACATTGTATCTAAGGATGGATTGACCATTGATCCAGAAAGGACAAAAGCAATACTTGCCCTTCCTCTACCTAAACACAAGAAAGGGCTACAAAGTTTCCTTGGTAGGATAAATTTTGTAAGAAGGTTTATTCCTAATCTTTCCACCATGGTGAAACCCCTTACAGCCATGCTCAAGAAAGATATGGTCTTCTCATGGAACAAGGAGGGGAAGGAGAGTTTTGGAAAGATCAAGGCAGCCATAGCATCGGCCCCTACCCTCATGAACCCAAAATTTGAGAAAGATTTCATCCTCTACACTTTAGGTGGTGAGTCAAGTATCTCTATTGTCTTGACCCAAACAAATGATAGGAATGAGGAGCAGCCCATAGCCTTCTTTAGTGAAGGGCTTAAGGAATATGAAGATAAGTATAGCTTCGTTGAGAAGCAAGCCCTTGCAGTCATTAGAGCCTTGAAGAAGTTCAGGCACCTCTTATCCCATAATAGGATCCATTTGTTGGTACCCCATGCAAGTGTAAAAGACTTCCTGTTAAAAAAAGATGTCAATGAGAAGAGAGTTGGATGGATCACTAAGGTAATGGAATATGATGTTGACATTCAGATTACCAAATTGGTAAGAGGAAGAGGATTATGTAAAGAAATGTTATCAGATCAGAATTCAGATGAAGAAGTTGTCATGGTGATAGCAGAGCAACAGGAGGAAAGGTACGCTGATGGTCTAAGGAGCTGGATAAATGACATGAAGAATTTCTTATTAGGGAATGGATACCCTCAGGGATTGGACAGAACTAAAAGAAGACAATATAGACTACAATCCATTCCCTATGTTGTGAGTGACAATATCCTATTCAGGAGGGATTTTAATGGGACCCTGTTGAGATGTGTTGAAGTGAATCAGGCTGAAAGGGTGATTAGAGAACTCCATGATGGCCCTGATGGCGGCCACTTCTCTGCAAGAACAACCGCTATGAAAATCATGAGGGTTGGATATTATTGGCCATCTCTGTTCCATGATTGTTACAGGTATGTGAGGAAATGTGAGAAATGTGCTTTTTTCTCAGGCAAACAGAGACTTGCAGCTCTTCCTCTTCATCTTATTTAGGTGGATCAGCCCTTCACTTAGTGGGGGTTGGAATTTTATAGGCCCCATTAATCCTCCATCTAGTGCAGGTCATAAATGGATCTTGGCTGCTACTTATTATTTCACTAGGTGGAAAGAGGTAGTTGCCTTGAAGGATGCCACAGAGCCATCTGTTGTTGAATTCCTTGATGGAATTGTATCTAGATTTGGTGCTCCTTCCACTATCATCTCAGATAATGCCAAGTCTTTTGTTGGAACCCAAATTTGTGCATGGGCTATGAATCACAATATCTACCTGAGCACATCATCGAACTACTATCCTCAGGGTAATGGTTTGGCTAAATCTTCCAACAAGAATCTGATCAGAATTATGAAGAGGACAATAGAAGACAATCAGAGGACCTGGCACAAGAAATTAAGGACTACTCTGTGGGCTGATAGGATAACACCCAAGAGATCTATTGGGAATTCACCTTTTGTGCTAGTATATGGTAGGGAAGCTAGACTCTCAATCTCACTGGAGTTCCCATCCTTGGAGTTGGCTCATCAGCTGGAACTGGTTGAAAATGATGCCATGACAATAAGAATGGCAGAACTAATTGAGTTGGAAGAAAATAGAAACAAAGCCATGAAAACTCTAGAGATTCACCAGCAACAGATGAAGAGGAATTTTGACAAAAAGGCAAGGGCCAGAATCTTCAGAGAGGGGGATTTAGTTCTCAAGTGGGACTCAGACCGAGCAAAACCAGGAAGGCACTCCAAATTTGACCCATTATGGAGTGGCCCTTATTTGATTTCCAGTTGCAAACAGGCCAACGCATTCCAACTAAGTAGGCCAAGTGGTGAAGTTCTACCCATTCCGATCAATGGGATCTATTTGAAGCCCTATTTCTGAAGGGTTGTGAATCTATATACATATTTAATCTAGTTGCTTCCTACTTGCTTCTATTTTGCAATAAGTGCATGAGCACATGGCTCTCTTCGTGGGTCATCTTTGACATGTCTCATGCTGCTGAGGAGGTCCCGTTTTTTTTTTTTTTTTTTTTTTTTTTTTTTTTTTTTTTTTGTTTCCAGTCATAGAAGCAGAGTTAGAACCTTAAGGGTTTTTAATGTTTTGATTTCCTCTTTAAGGGTTAGGGTTCTTGCAGCTCTCAGCTTGTGCCTCCTGGTCCTCTTTCGACTCCATAGCCCAACGGATCATTCTTAGGCACTAGTCATGCATTGAGCAAGCTCATGCCCCCTGCAAGTCGCCAGAAGTGTTACCTCTGGTTTTACCACCAAAAGATTTAAAATCAAATCCACGGCTTGTTCAACGGTTAGCCAAAAAAAAAAATTGTTATTTTAATGCTCGACTCGCCAAGGTTTCTCTTCGTCAGATTTTAGTTAGATCGACGGTCGGCGCGATCTCGTCATCGAAAGTTACATGGGAGATAGTATCGATGACATCGCGCCCAAACGATACATGTTTGGTGGGCCCCGCGGGTGGGTCACAACGAAGGGCAGGTCAGGAAATTTTTTCGGCGCCACAGGCGCTATGGCACTATCACACGCCAATCGAAAAATCTCCATAGCGACATAGCACCCGGCGGAGATGCTCACGTCGGCGACGGGTCACGTTGCCAAAAAATATAGCGACGATCGGGTAAAGTTTGGCAGGCCGGAGAAAATAAACGGTGAGAACTTCAGACAAATGTGGGGCCCCATTACGTACCTCATCTGCCCAGTTGGCGGAGCCCGTGTCACGGCAGCGAATCAAAAGGAACCATGCACAGATAGGGACACGTCATCGGTTGGGCGCTATGGCGCTATGGAAATTTAACCTCAATTTTCCCATAGCGACATGGCGCCTGGCCGACACGTGGTCACCCTGTGAGGCCAAGTCACAAGATTGCCCAGTGGTGTTCCGCTGGGCCAGTGAGGAACCGTCGTGTGTAACCAGGCTGGAGTCTCTATCAGTACGGTTGGCACAGTCAACGTTTGCGATCTCCACTGTCAGATTTAGTTGCATCAATGGATGGTTCCATCTCGCTATGGCAGAGATGCGCAGATATTATCTTGGCAACATAGCGCCCATCCGCTGCGTGGCCATCCTACGGATCAAGTCTCGAGTTCACCAACCGGATGATGCCATGTGTATATGTCAGGGCACTGCAACCACGCGCCCAGTAGTTTTCGAGAGGGACAGCGAGTGAAGTACGAGGTCGCTCTAATCGTCAGATCTGCAAGATCTACGGCTGGCGCTATCTCGCCATCAGGAGCTGCCTGGACTTTAGCATCAGCGACATAGCGCCTGTGTGCCACGTGTCCTAGCGAGGCTGTGTTTCATTCTGTCAAAAGCAGATAGGGTAGGGTGACTGACGAACCAACAGGGGGACACCACGTGTTGGCTGGCCCGACGAATCAATAGGAATGAAGGGTTACAGAAGGTCAAGTTCTCCGCCGTCAGATTTAAAGAGATCAACGGTAGGCGCCATGTCACCTTAGTGAAGCTGCGAGATTTTTCACATGGCGACATCGCGCCCAACTGACACGTGTCGGTGGGGTCAGGTCTCACCGGATGCATCATCGAGGTGGTGCCGATTCGGATGGGGCCCAGTCACAGGGAAGAGAGTCCACGGCAAATCAGAAACAACCACATGTGCCGAGTCAGAACACAGATATGTTGAGGGGCCAAATTTCCTGATACAATCAATGCATTAAGGGGTGGATTCTCCACCGTCAGATCTGCAGGAATCTAGGGTCGGCGCTATCTCGCCATGGAGGAACTGCGCGGATTTTACAATAGCGAGTTAACGCTCGGAAGACACGTGTCCTCGCATTTCAGTTTTTGATGTGGCAATTAGCTGACAGCCAGCGGTTAGGTGATAAGGTGGCGTGGTTAGTTCGATGAGGGCGGTCAACCGCAGAAGGACTCTCCAGGTGCCAAGACAAAGGATTACGATTGGCCTGCGTAGCCTAGTCAGCTTATAAGGAATCGGGTCGACTGATAAGCTTGGATGATTCATGAACCAAAATGTAGAGGCGATCGACGTATCTTGCGATCTGATCTTCGCGATCAATTTCAACCTACCAGGAATGAATGCAGGACATAAGGACACTCCACCCATCCGGTCGATCCATCTACCATGTCAGGGAATGTTGTGGCGCCATTTTTTATCTTCTCCAGGCTCTTCTTAGAAGAAATGAGATTTCTCAGTATGCAGGCCAGGATTTCAATCCAGATCCCCGATTGGATTCTCAAGATAGGAAGTTAATGCCAGTAGGTAAGAAGTGAATGTAACGCGAAAATCTTCAGTTGTGCCTGATCTATAAAGGCAGTTTCGTGATCTGTTCTGAAGGTCGATTCTTCCTGATTTTTCTCTGCTACTGCTTGTAGACTTGCAGTGTAAAACCCCTTTATCTCTGAGCCATGTAATAGCCTGTATCATCTCTTTCAGCCATCAGTGTGAATGTGCATCACTTTGCCTCCCATTGGTGTATTGTTGAGATCAACGATCTGCATACTGTATCTATCTTTGGCCTATCAAATAATACATAAGTAAAATTTCCTTTTCCTAGTGTCATTCGGTTGGTTTCTTCTAATTTGTATGTGATTATTGATCGATATAAGTCTGGATGTGTATGACTTTTGTATGTTATTCTGGTTTTGTAGAATATATATGGGCAGGAGTGAGTCTGAACACTCTATTTTGGTGCATCACTACCTTAGATTAGACTAGGTAGATTTGCTTCGACGCTCTCTTTCTCCCTTTCCCTTCTGAGAATAGATAGGTGCGCCCTGATAGTAAGAGGAAGCCAGCCTTCTCCGGAGACTCAACCTCGTAGTTCAAGTCCCACAGCTTGGAGGTTGTTTCCATGTTTCACGAGGTTGTCCTCGCGCATAGGCCTTGGACAAGGGTGCAAACCTATGTGACAACAGATAATATACAAAGTACCCAACATGAAGAAAGACATGAAAATGATAAACTACATATCTGACCAATCAAGTTTGTTGGTGAACTCTCATAATTTTTTATTTGAGTAAAAGTTCCAGATCAAGTATTCTTTCTCTATGCTCTAGTTACTCTTTGGTTTACATCAAATATCTTGTTAATCATTCTCTGTATTCATTACTCTTTAAAATCGTATGAGAGATCGAGTCAAAATTCAAAATTTGAGAATGCATGAACACCTAGAGACTACTGTTGGCACTGACAGTTCATGTAACACACATGACACAATGATATCGAATAAGCTTTGTACATTTTGTATGGAAAAGTATGGAATTCGTGTATTTTCCCCTGAAAATTGTAGGTATATTTTTGCTAAAATCAGAATTTATTTCTGCGAAATTGCATGCTCTTTTTAGCAACAAAACCATTAGATTACTTCCTAAAAAATTGTGCTCTTTGGTAGAAGTCGAGCTAATTTTTGGAAAATTTTTACACCTTTTTAAAAATATCATGGGCACTTTATTATTAAGTGATTTCAAACTTGCACAATGGGCTTGTGCATTACTATTTGGATGATTTTTGAATGATTGTGGGTCTTCTACAATATTTTGAAGAGTCCTTTGCAAAATTGTGGAATTTTTGAAGTGGCCACATTTTCTATCAGATTATATACTTGTATTTTAGCATTTTATTATTTTTCATCAAATGGAGGAATCTTCGGCTATTTTTTTAGTGCTGGAAGTTTACACTCATTAGGGTGATAAATTTTGATTTTCTAGCTAAAGGTTTAACTAAAAACTTTATGTTTTCTTCAATATTTTATTAGCAAAAATTTTTGAGTGCTTGCAAATAGTAGATTTTTATGTTTAGTGATTCTAAATGGTAGGAGGGATGGCTTCATTACCAACAATATGTTGGAAGACAATTGATGCTTCATTACCATTCTAAATTTAATTAAGGCACTCAACATCACATCTACCAATCTTGACCTAAAGTTCAGAGTTGAACAATATGCTCTTGCAAGTGATATGGATGGAAATAGTTTTCTAGAAGAAGTAATAAACTAAGTGTAAACTAGGTCTTTGCAGCCAAGCACAAGGGAAAAGGTAAGTGATGTCAAGAGAAAAAGTGAAGGAGACAATGAGAATACTTTGAAGAATCTAAAAAATACAACATTTTCATTACCACATTTGTAGAAGACAAAGAGATATATGTCAATAATAGACTCTTGAGTTCTACACATAGGTTACTCGATAAAATTCACATTTAGTTAATTTCCACCCCGATGTTTCCATCTTATGTATGATTATCTGCATGTAATGTTAGAAATAATAGTCCACCAAGATAACTTTGGGGGGCTGTGTGAATCATTTATCCAATAATTAAAACATTTATCAACCTTAAACAATCTTATTCATTCAACTAAAGTAAATAATAACCATAATAAGATGCACATGAACAATTACACTAGATATTTTAACTAGGGAAACCCTTGATCAAAGGGAAAACCCTAGTGGTAATAATGCCCACAAGATGATGTACTAATATAAATATTCCTTGTTAGAGGATGGACTTTGTTAGGGGTCTATTACAACATTTAGTACATATGATTCCTTGTTAGGAGACTTTGAATCCCTGTTAGGAGAAGATTCCAATATTTAGTACAACTTTTGGGGTAAGACCACTAAACTCACTATCCTATTGATCTCTCAACTATTCCTTGCAGAATAAATGTGTGTAATGTATGTTAAATTCTTTCCTCTATCCTATCAAATAGACCAATCACTCTTAGACCTTGTAGACTAGGTCATGAATCTTGGATCTAAGTATCAAACTTTGGATCACACAATAAAACCTTGGCAATAAAGTTTCCTTCACTTTTTCTCTACACTGCTCAACTTCAAATTCTACTCTTTTTGTTGCTTACAATTACTTCATCCATCTCATATATGATAAAGGAAAATGTTCTTCCTTTATATTGAGTCCATAAAACTAAGCTTCATAAGCATTACCAAGCTCATCAATGCAAACTAAGTTATGCAATGCTTACTAAGTTCACAATTATAGTGATCTGAATCCAATGTTGACCAAGCCACTTAGTGTTAACCAAGTGTTTCAGTTTCTATCAAGCTCGTTGTGATAGCATTGACCAAGTTATGTAGTGTGAATCAAGTGATTTAGTTTATATGTCGAGTTTCATAGTATTCACTGAGTCACCAGTGCAAACCAAGTTCAAACTACTTGGAAGTGATTAGTATGGACCGAGGTTCTACATCTACTGAATGCATGATGATGTCGAGCATTGACAGTAGATGTTGAGTATCATAACCTCACTAAGTTAGTCTTTAGAACCCAAGTTCCTAAAGTTGAGCTAACTTTGTGTATTTTGTGTAAACTTGTGTTGTAGCCAACTTTTTCGATTAGAAAATTGGATTGATATATGTAATGTATTGTATCACATCCAATAAGATGTATGTATGGAATGTACCTAGAAGAGAAGAGCAAGAGTGCAAAATACAAAGGCTATACTACTATAAGGAATAGAAAAGATTTATCTATCATACGAAGGTGATCATTACACTCAAAGGAATCTCATTCAGCAAACCAAGTTACAAATCATAGATCAACCACTATTTCATCATAACAAGTCGATCAATTAAATCCTTTCACAAGGTAAAATTAACAATCTTTTGTAAATCTCTTTACCAAGTGCATATTTCATTGTATGTTTGTAAATTATTTTGCAAGGTGGACCTAGCAGTCCTTATTGCTCCTAATAGGGAAGATCATTAGAAGTGATCATTGTAAGTCTTAACAGGACAACTTTATACTCTACTACTAGACCTTGTGGGTATCATCCCCACCCCAGTTTTACTTTCTATTTGGAAGGTTTCTAGGTCACCATATTGTCTATCAAAGTGTTATGAATGTTTTTTTTTTTTAGTTTCTTATGCATGATCAGAATTCACATGAAAGATTAATTGGTAATTAAATATTAAGTTTTATTAGTTACTGATTCACCCTTCCCCTCTCACTAACTTAGTATATTGTATATATTTCCAAAAAATGGTATCAAAGCTTTGTGGTTATCAGAGAGAAGCTTAACAACTTGACCAAATATCAAAGGCTATGGAGGTATTCAGACTTGACAAGGCTATTGACAATGAAAAGATGGATTTGGAATTGGCTATTGGACAACTCAAGAAAGAAAAAGAGCAACTCTCTCAATCCTTCAAAAGAAGAAAAGATCTTTCAATCCAGATGAATGACCAACTCTACATTGAAGAAAGAATGAAGACATCCATTTAGAAAGAAATTCAGGTGAAGCTAAAGAAGGAATCAAAGAACTATTATAGAAGAATGGTTCACTTCAAGAGGAAGTTAGGAAACTAAAAAGAGAGCAAGAAATCAAGTCAGTAAGATTGTGTGAAGTCATGGAAGAGAAAAACAAGGAAAAAGAAGAGATAGAAGGAAAGAAAAATGAAATTCAGTACCTATCCCTTTAGCAAGAAAACTTCATTGATCAACTTACCAATACAAATGAAGAAATCATGAATCTAAGATCAAAAAATGAAAGATTGTAGAACAATCTAAACACTGAAAGACAAATCAATGAGAGCATTATGAAATCTCAAGTAGACATGGATCAACAAAATGAGAAAATCCAATATAGACAAAAGGGGAAAGTAGGAATTAGGTATACAAAAGAAGGTGAATCATTCAAGCAAGGAGCTCAAAAGAATCAAAGGCCTACTTGCAGTCACTGTGGTAAGATAGGGCATACATCAAAAAAATGTTGGAGTAATGGGAAAGCTAAATTTAATGGAAAATGCTACAATTGCAATCAACATGGTCATAGATCTAATGAATGCAAAGAGAAACCTAAGTTTGAAGGAAAATGTCACAAATGTAAGAAGCATGGACACAAATCCTCAGAATGCAAAAATAAGATATTGAACCCAATAGAATAGATTGTAAAAGCCATATTTGGTTGGGACTAAGCACTTGGTGCAAATGTCATTACTCAAGAGAATTTGGACACATTAGAATGAATTGTATAAAACATCACATGAGGACAAGAGATGTCACTAGAAGATGCTTTATTTATACATAACTTGGTCATCTTGCCAAGAATTGTATGAATACTAGAAGAATTGAAGATGAAAAGAAAGGAAAAGCTGATAACATCTGAAAGCATATGAGACAGCAATGGGTTCCAAAATCTTCTAAGAATGCAATTCCAAGCAATAATGAACATGTCACTCAAGAATTGGGTGACTCAAGCATTTCCATTCGATCTCTTACAAGGAGAACTAGAACTAGGATTGTGAAGAAGACATCTCACATTAGTTCTAGTCAGTAGAATGAAATATCCATATCAACATTCAAGATATAAAGGGATCATTGAGCATTCAAAAGATGCCAGACTTTACCGAGTGAGGTCATGTTGCAGACCCTGTCGAGCAAGGTCGAGAGCTACTAAAGATTGTTGTGTGGATATCGAGTATTGGATGTTCCTACCAAGAATTCAATGCAAGCCAAGTGGAAGATAGTATATCATTTGAAAAAACAATCATATCAAGAATTTATGGTGATTGGAAGGAAAAATTTTGATAAAAGGGCAAAATTGAAGTCATTTGTCACCGCAAATTTTTCAAAGCTATTTGTGCAAAATAATTTTTGAGCATCTGAGTCATTTGAGAAAATTATTGTTGAAGATTTCCATATATTTGAAAAGCCTACTAAGAAAATGGCATCCACTAGTAGAAAATAAAATAAAGGATCTGATATGTTGGTTCAAGGCGTGGAACAAAAGGCACTAGACTTCAAGTTGAGTTTGACTATCACCAAAACCCTAGATCTGAGCAAAGCCCAATCTCAAATTCCATCAAAGGTACTATTGATAAATGATATTAGTTCACATTTTTATTGTGCTATTCAAGATATTGGAACACTAGAAATGGATGAGTTGTTGAGAGAATTGTGTGTGAATGGTGTGTTAAAACCAAAGCATCAACACCTTGAAATGAAAGGTTTGACTAACATTTTACATGTGCCACAAGATTTTCAAATCATATGGATAAGATCTATCCTCAATCATGTGCATAATGGTGAGCTATGATTGGAGGAACCCATTATGATAACAAAGAAGATGATCCATAGGATCATTGTTCTTCTTATGCTAGAAAAAGAAAAAATGACTAAAACCCTCAGTCAGGTTGAACTAGAAAAGAAAACCCTTGCCATGTGGGATGGAAGGGGAATGAAGATCAGCTATGTAATGAATATCAAATTGAAGCTTGAGATACATATCATCATTTACAAAATATACAACTCAAGAAAACTCAATAGTGTATCATGCGAAGTAGTGGATCTTACATACAAAGTGGTCAAAAGTAACTTTTCACTTGACCTTGCCAAGTTGATGTTGAATCAGTTCAACAAAAATATGGGGAGTATAAGAAATTCAAAGAATAATCCTTGTAAATTTGGTTCATTCTTAACTTGTCTATTTTTCTATGTGCAAAATTTTTTCCCATCTAAAGGTACAATCATATGGAGGAAGGATGTACATGTTCTTTATCATATCAATGAATATATAGCTAAAATGGGAGAAAACTATGTTAGCATAATAGATAACTACTTTGATGCATTTAAGGGCGAGATGAATAACAAATTCAAGATCCCTAAGAAACTTGTTGATGATTACAAAGATGTTTTTTTTTATGGTTGACTATGACAAAGTATATATTCAAGCAGTTAGACTGAGAAATGTATGGGTCAAGCCTCTAGGTTATGAGGTTAACATTGATGAAACCAAGGAAATTATTGAAGCACTAATTAATGAGCCTATTGACCCAAAAGCTACATATTTTGGCACCTATGATGAAGCAAAGGCAATAATAGAACTTGAGATAAAAATCCCCTAGGTGGTCAACAAAGAAAGAAGAGGATTTCAAAATTGAAAACCAGCTCCACTCTTCTATTAAATAAAGGCAAAGGTGATGACATTGAGGAAGATGAAGACAAGTTAGAGGAAGACGAGCTAGTAAAGAAGAAAGGTAAGGTTATTATAACCAAACCTACAAAACCATCTACTACAATGTTCACAAGGAGGGCATCTAGGAAGAAACAAGGCAGAGATGTAATCTTCAAAAAGCCACCACCCTCTTTCTGAGAAAATTGAAAGAAATTGATATTGGAGCCAGTATGGAAAACTTCCAATCACTAAGGTATGAAATAAGAATTGCAAAGGAGCAAAAGCAAGTAGAAGACATGATAATATCTAAGATGGGTAAATGGAAATATTCCCCAGACTAGCTTGCTTAGTAGATTTTGAATGATTTAGTGGAGAAAATAAAGCCAAGATGGGAGCATGCTATGAAAATTGCTAAAGATAATTATGAGAAAACCCTAAGGAAACTAATATTGAGCTTGAATTACAAGGAGGTGAAAGAATCCATTAAAAAGAATGAAGAAAAACTTACCTTGAGATTCAACACTTGTCTTATATTGGTGAAAGACATTGAAAATGTGGTAAGGAATTCCACCAACACATGGAAGAACATTTTCAATCTTCACAAATAGGGTGATTTTGTGGTTCATGTCAGTGACAAGGATGAAGATGATAGTGAATATGACAAGGAAGAGGAAACTAATGATGAAGAGGTAACACATTATGACAATATAGATGATGAGGAACAAGAACAGAGATAGGAATCTATCAAGGAAGATTTACCTAAAGTTTAGAACATAGAGGAGACCGACACTGTGAAAATCACAGCAATGGTCATAGCCTCACTTCCTCATTCTCCAAGAAAAGCACTGAAAACATCAAGATCAAAGAAAGCTACTATAGAATTGATTGTGTCAAACATTGGAATTACAAGCACTCAATCAATTTTTGCATATGTTCAGCTCAATATTTCATTGATAGAAGTTACAAGCACTTCATCTATTGAGCAATCAACACTTCCTCCTTCACCAATTTTTGTTACACAAGGTATTCCTTTAAGAAGTGCAGTGTCTACTTTTTCTACTAGTCCTACTATTTCTACTATTGTTTCCATTCCAAGCATGCAAATAATAAGTGCAAGGATAGTTGAGACTAGGCCTCAACTAAGTACAAAAATTTTGAGTAAAGGAAAAGAGAAGGAAGAAGAAATTGATTTTGATGAGGAAATTGTTATTCCAAATTGGGATATCTCCAATCTTAATCCTGATCAAATGCATATATTTGGAGAACTTCTTCAAAATAAAGCTAACTAGCAGAGGCTTAGAGATGAAAGAAATAAGAAATTTCAAGTTCTTGAAGGTGCAATAGAAAAAAAATAATAATAAAATAGAAAAAAAAAAAAAGAGGGAAAAGAGGGAAAAGAGGAATTTCTATTTTCAAGGTGCATAGGTGGCATAAATAGAAAAATAGTTGTCATTCCATTTATCAAGGTATGTAGGTGGCATCTTAGAAGTTTGTGGAAAGTTCCTTACATCATGCATTTAATATTTGTTGCAATCCACAAAAGAAATATAATTTTCTAATTGGACCACATGGTGGTGCTTAGTTGTATTTGGGTAGGAATTGAATATTTTTTGTAAGGTGGTTGTATTTACCTTTTATCCCATATTGGTTGTGTTTGTAATATCTTGGGTGGTAAGTGCCTATATAAGGAAGGCATACAAGAATTTGTAATCAAGCTCTCAAAGTGTAATCTCTTGTGTGAAAGCTCACATGGTGTAATCTCTTGTAAGAAAGCTTGGAGGAAATATCTTAGTGTGTAAGATCTTTAGAGGAAGTTTCTTGTTGGTGAAGCTCTTCTTTGTGGAAGTTATCTTGGTGGAAGCTCTTTGTGAAGCTCTTGGTTTGAAGACTCATCAACAATAGTGGGTAGAATTTGTGTAGAAGTAATTTATCACACTTATCAATTATTAGCTATTATGGATTCCTTTGGATGGAAATAACTTTATTGATTTTGTTGAGAATGAATCAAAAACCAAGATGTTATCTAAGAGAGTGTGAAATCAAAAAGAAACCCACAACAAAAATCAAAATGAAAGACAATAGCTTTGTGGTTTGTCATAATGAAAATTTGAACCTATATTATTTTTTGTTACAAAATAAATTCCATTAAATGTCTTCTAATGAACTGTAGACTTAATTGACTTTTCAAACAAATACAAGTGGAGAAAGTTTACAACCAAGCTATTTATTTATAAAAAATTGTCAAATATATTGGTGAACCAATGACTCATTTGGAATCTATAGCATCATTAGTGGCATGATTTTGTTCCATTATTATTGAATTTTCCATCATCAAGTTGTCCATTAAAGTGCAATGGGTTTTTCTTTTATGAAAATTATGGTGTAGCAGGCTATTTGTTCTCAGTATTTTGTTTCTTATTATCTTCGAGACCTTAATCACTAATCCAAGGATATGAATGTTTGAATATATGATTTGCAGGTACATGCAGCAATCAAAATGAAGACATCTATTATTGTAGTTTTCACATCATCAGGATGGCTTGCAAGGTACCCATAATTTACTTCTTTTTGAATGATTGCTATAAAAGTTTCTTAGAAATTGGGCATAATTTCATTATTATATCTCCTTGTATTTGTATGTCAAATAGAATTTTGACTTTTGATATTATTTTTCTAGGCAAATTGTGAAATACAAGTCATCTATGCCTTTTTTGGTTGTTATCATTCCATAGCTTATGACTAATTTGCTAAGGTGGCCTTTCACTGGGGCATTTTAGGTTAGTTCACTAGTGCCTTAACTTTTATTGCTTGTAGATGTTCTTATCACTACAATAAAATAAAATCAATGTTCGGTGGTAATGATATGATTATTTTTGGTTTTACTCTCTTTTTCTTTGTGAGACTTCAAGAGGTACTAGGAGAGTACTTTCTAATCTTAAAAGATTTCATAGATGTTTTAAACTTTTCTGGCAGTTTCCCATATGCTAAATTGTTTCTCTGCACAAAAAATTCTTTGAATTTTTTTGTGGGATAGGAAAATGCACATCTAAGTGAGACACAAGAATAAAACACTTTTTTTTGAAAAAGACAATAGTATGATTAAAGTGAAAGGATGTAGGCTTCACAAATATGACACACTGGACAAAAGAAAATTTCATGGGAAAATGTAAAGCTTCTTTTAGCACAACAAAATGTTAACATGCTAAGACATAATTGTGGTATACTATCCATTTATATTTGCTTCCTTAAATTAATCTTCTTCTGATAAATTCAAATGCATATTCACTGTATACCTAGAAAATGGAAAATTATACATCATCTAAAATTTTCACTTCTTCCTTTGACTGGGATCCAATAAGAGTTCACTTGACCATTATTATTTCAAGAGGGTTTAGACTATTATTCTTCAATGTTCAGTCCATCACATGGAGTTGATTCCTTTATGCATTCCAAGAATATTTTTCTAGCTAGCTCCCTTGAATTTTTTTGGATCACTTATATATATTCCTAGGCTTAGAAACCTGGGATTCATTTTTTAGTCATGAAAGATGTCCATATTTGGGACATTTTTTTGAAGGGAGTTGTCTCTTTGTGTCTTACTCAGTCATTGGGAATCAACAATGTTGGTATTAGGAGGCCAGATTTGGTCCTCAAATTGTCAATATCCACATTGATTTTCTTCCACTATTCACATGCTTCTTTGATGTCCCCCTTTTCCTTACTTTCAAACATGTGATCATTTAAGCTTATGAGAGGACATGTATTGCCCACACATTCTAGTGACATATATTTCTTCCATGGAGCCTCTCGTCCCCATGTTAGTTTCATATGTTGCACATTTCATGCACACTATGGATGATCTCATCTCTTGTGACCATCTTCTTTTGGTTGTTAGTTGTTCTACTATTTCAAGTTGAGATGGATCAGTATATTTTGTTTACTAAGAGGATTTTCCATCTTGATTCCTTCTAGGAGATTGACAAAAAATAACATTATAATATTTTATCTAATGTGTCCTAGACCTCTATGAGATTTTTGGGAGGAATTGTTTTGTTCAAACACTATGACATTTACCTTTGCACTTTCCATTGTTAACCCCAATTCAAAGGTGTCTAGTATGTTTTATCCAAGAAGTCATCACTTTCAGGTGATATTACACAGGACCTCTAGAACTACCTAGCTGATTACTCCCTTATTGAAGGTTATAACTAATATTGAGTTTTTAAGGCACTAAGAACCCTTGACATAGTGTCGATTAACACAAATAGGGAGAGGTCAGTAAGACTACCTAAACAACTAATAGGGCATCCTAACTTGCTCACTATAATAGTAGGCTTTGTGAATTTATGTCCTCTTAATATTGAGTTCCTTCTAACCTACCTTGCCTGGTAGCTCAAGACTTTTGACATTTTTATGTACCTTCAGAGGCCAATTGGTTTTTGGTGATATGAGACATTCTAAGTGAAGTTCTTTTCATCTCCCCTTCCTCCTAAAATTATTTATCCCATCTCCCTTAGCTATAGATATTCCCCATAATAACTTTCTATGTAGTATGTATTTTCCCATTGAACATAGTAGATGACATTGGTATTTATTCTCATTGTCACCTTTCCTTGATGTTTGAGAGTGGTAGTTTCTTGTCTTGATATTTTTCTTTGATTTTCATCAAATTGATGTTTCATTATGGGATCCATTCTCTTATGGATGATAAGATTTTATTGAATTTCTTTTTAAATTGCAATTAGTGAGCATTGTTTAGTAATTATCCTCTTGATTTTTTTAACTCCTTTAGGGACTAGTGTTTAGTTAATTTTTAAGTGTTTAGAATATGAGGTCCTCTTAACCCTATATCTTTTTTTGGTAGGACCATGAGAATGATGATGCAAGGGAGGAGGCAGAAGATGTTGATGATGAGATGGAAGACATTGAAATATATTCTATGTACACTTCCTTGCGGTAAAATATTGGGCATGGTGGCCATTCCACTAGAGGTTATGGTCCAAGTGCAAGCACTACTGGAGGTTATGGTCCAAGTTTTGTGCATTCTACCCCAACTAGAGGTTATGGTCCAAGTACTAGTTATTTTGGCATTGTTAGGGGTTATGTTCCAAGTGCTAGTCACTTGGCCCAGGATATGATCCAAGTTCTGGACATTCTACTGGGGGTTATGGTTCTCACTACAATAGCTATCGATATTAGATGGAGAAGCAAGTACATTGACTATGTATGCTTCTGTTAGTAGGGAATCCAAAATATTGACAAGGTTATGGATGTTGAATGTAGTTGAAATAGCTTGGGTACTGCTTATTTAGATTGATTTACACATTACCCAAGCTAATGTCAATGCAACAAGACTATTAAAATTCTTGAAATTTTATAATATCTTTAGGAATCATATAGTGTATCCACAAGTAGGATGTACTTTTGTATGGTATGATTCCTCTTCTTTCATAGGTGCCATTACAAAATAAAATATTATTCAGATATTTATAATATTGAAGATTCTTCAATGTTTACATGCTCTTAACATTTAACTTCATTATTGGTTCAAAGTCTATACCATGTCATCTTTTTTTTGTATTTAATTTGTATAATTTCCTATTTCTCCAATTCATGTTCCTATTAAACAATTGATTATCCCCTTTTAAAGTGGTGATAAAATGGGTAGTTGCTTTTGAAATTTGTAGTCTTTGTAGTCTTGGTGTTTCCACTATTCCAAATTTGCAGTATGCCACATTTGAGATTGAGGAAAGTGCAATGGCTTGTACAAATCTAATAGTAGATGTCCAATTTCTAACTTGTAGTGCTTATATTGTCTTTCTAAATTGGCTTAAATTTGTCTAATTATGAACATTTCAAATTATTTTCACTAAACTTGTTTTTTCAAATAGAATTCTGAACTCAAGAGAAGCATTAATTTCAGAGTTTTAGCTTATGGATTGTATTTTTTCTACATGCGAGCATAAATAATAGATTGAATTCTTATAGTAGTGAGGAATATTTTTAATGAAATTCTATGGGGCCTTTTCATTGTGAAATCCATATTGTGTTTTTTTCAGTGTGAGCTTGGTGGTAAGTTGTCTAGAATACAATGGTGATGCGTGATCTATAACTTATAATGTTTTGATTATGTAAAAATAGGTTTTAAAGGGCCCAAAACCTTTAAGAAAATATCAAAGAGTAACAAACTAAAGAGTTTAGAAAATAAAAAGCCTTAGAGAATAGTTAAGAAAATCACAAAAACATGAAGCCTAGTATAGCTATGTATAAAAAGATAGCAAAAGGAAAGTAAAAGGATAGCACCCAGATAGCTACAGAGTTTTCAACAGCTCTGCTACTTGATCTACAAGAATGTTCATATTTTCTATAGTAGCTTTCATTTCCTCCAGCTTTTTCACTTCCCCACCTACATTCTTCTTGGAATTGGCCCTGGTGTGCTTGCTCAGCCCCCTTATTCTCATTCCCAATAGAGGAGTCAAGTCCTCTAGCCTGATCCATCTTACTCAAGAAAGTATTGAAGTTATCAGCCATAGTTTTTTGAATGTTACATTTTTTGTCACCCACATTCTTAATTGTTTTTTCCATATTGCTCACTCTAGCTTCCAGGTTCTCCATCCTTTTTTGGATATCTTTATTAGCCTATTCCAAAATCCTCTACATTACTAATGACTTCTGAAAGCCTATCAATATGTTGGCCCAACATGCACTCCCCCTTGTCATCTTATTGAGCTACTCAAAATCCTTTGAGATCACCTACACTTGTTGTTTAAGGGTTCCAATCTCCTTCAAAATTAACCCTAGGTTACCCATGATACCCTTTAGCAATCCCTTCTTGACCTCCTCCCTACTATGGTCCAAATGGTGTTCTTGCTCCCCTTGTCTATTGATGCCTAAATCCACCTCTTTTGGGACATTGTCCTCACCCTCATTCTAAGCCAACACTAGTTTTCTTTTTCTTTCCATCATTTTCATTAATGGTTCATCATCATATGGAATCAAGGCCTTATCCACATTCAAACCCTTATTACTCAAGCCCTTCCCTGGAATTTCTCTCTTTTGAGATCCCTTTCTCATTTTCTCCTCATAATCACTGTCTTGATCCATGTCACTCCCCTTTCCTTTATTTTTCTTCTTGGAACTACTACCAAAATCCCCTTTCATACTATGCTTGACATTCACCTCATCCCCTTCATCCTTAATGTCCTTATCTAGGTCCTCCTTCAAATCAGAGCTCTCTATCTCATAATCAATCATTTTCTTACTCTACCTAGGCCTATGCACCTTTTTAGACTCATAATGAGAACCATTAGCCCCTCATGGAAGACATGATCACCATCCAAGTCATTTGGGAAGGCCATAATGGAGTTACCCAAAGATTGTCTAAGATAAAAAGGTAGATTTATCCTAATCCATGCCTAAAATGATTGACTAACATGAAATGATGACCATAAATTTATGTGAACTGACCATCCAAAGTGAGATTTTCAATAATCACAAACATCACAAATTGCCATTGGCACGAAATAGAAGCTGGGTTAGAGTAGGAATTACCTATTTTAACCAGTCTATTGCGTTCTTTGGTAGAATCTACAAACTCGTCAACCACCCTATCAGATAGCTTTCTATCCTAATAAAAATTAATGCCTCCATCTCCAGACCTGTAGCTTCAGCTATGATTTCTTCAGTCACCTCCATTCTTTGGTTTCCCACAAGAACTGTCCCATCTCTCCAACTCTCAATGAACTGTCAAGTAATTGCAGGGTTGTTTTCTTTTAGATTTTCCATAGAACCAGTAAAGTTTCCTTTCTCAAGAATTTCCCATATTTTCTTCTTATTCCTCCATTCTTACAGCTAGTTGGTTCAATTATCTTTCATTTCCCTCCCATCTTCTTTTTTCGAAAATAAAAATCCTATCTTTTCTAAAAAACCTTATGTAACTGAATGAGGTTATTGATATCACACCCAAAACACACAGTGGAAAATAAGACCCACAATCCATGTGGAATTAAGTGGAAGAACTCTATCCTTCTCATAAAAACCCATCGTAGCCCAAAACTGTCAAAAAAATAATTAAATATTTCTAACATGGTAATCATTAATGGACCACTTTTTCTTACTTTGTACTTTGTCATGTTTGATTAGTAAGCACCCCTCTATGGGTATAATATCATTATTATTCCATATTACCTTTCCCTCACTCTTAAAAGCCACATTGGTAGCCTAGTCAACAACTTGATTGTTTCTCTAAAATTATGAGTAACAATATAGTTTTCAAAAGAATTAATAAGATCTCTAGCTTGATAAATAATATTATTAATAGTCCAAGAAGACTTGGTAACTCCATTAAGGTAATTGATAATATTAAGGGAATCCCCCTCAAGCCATATATTATTCAAATTTAAACTCTTAGCATAGTTAAGACCATAAAGGGCATCATTAGCCTTAGCCACATGATTATTTTGAGTATTAATAGGGATGGCCATACACCCCATTCTATCTCCATTCTCATTCCTAACAATGACTCTACAACCTACAATTCCTAGTTCGCCATCCAAAGCCCCATCAAAATTTATCTTATACCAATCCATTGGGGTACAATCCCATCTAGCTAGCTCCCTAAGGTTAGGACCAATTTGAATCAGGCTAATATCCTTAATATTTGAATTTTAGATCACCAAATCTTCCCATTCATTCTAAAATTATTGACCTTTTCCACTGGATCTGATATTCTCAATCACCAAATTCTTAATCTTATAGAAAACTTGATAGAGCTTTGATTCAATTCCCATAAACACCCTATCATTCCATTCCTTCCAAAAACACCAGCAAAGGAACAGGAGAATAAAATCCCACAATCACAAAACTAAAACAATATTAGAAGGTGGCTTCCAACCATTAAAAAAGTGTTGAATGGTATTAGGGAAAACCCAAGCAATATTCAATAGATTACAGACCCTATCCCACACATTTTTAGTATAGGAATAGTGCAAGGTCATATGGTTGACTGAATCAGTATCACTCTTACAAAGGTAGCATCTATTAACAATGTTGAACCCCCTCTTCAAAAGGTTATCTGAAGTCAAAAAAAATTCATGCAAAAGTATCCAAAAAAATATGTTAACTTTGGGAGTCATATCTTTAAACCATGCTTTAGCCTAGCAAGGCTCTGGATGCTCTTCATAAAAATTAGCATACACTAAAGACACAAAGAAGAGCTCATTAGGATTGAATTTCCATATCATCACATCCTCCTCATGGCTTAAAAAGACCGCATTCAGCATCTTGTTGAGATCAATCAAGTTTCTATCCACCTTTTTAAGGTCCATCCACTTATTCCCCTCCCAATAATCCTCATCAAAAATCTTGAAGAGATTCTCACATTACTCCATAGAAGCATTCCACCTTTGATCAACACTAAGAGGATGATCAAAAATCCAAATGTCATCCCAGAAAAGAATAGTCCTCCCATTTCCCACCTTCCATCTAACCCCTTTCTTAATAATATGATTTTTTTTGGGCATTTTTCCAAATCATAGAACCTCCTTGTACTTATTCATTATTAAGAAAGTATTTAAGATCTTGGTTCTCCCTATTATACTTATCATTCCAATTTTCATGTCATTCTCCTTCTTCTTTGTGCCACCTCCATAATAATTTGGCTAGCAAAGCATCATTCATAGTAGTGACTCTTCTCAAAACAAGGCCACCTTTATTATAAGGCATGCACACTTTCTTCCAAGCAATCAGAGGCATTCTTTTCATTTTTTCCATACCCATCCATAAGAAAAGCTTCTGAATTTTTTCAATAGCCAATGCAAAATTTCTAGGGATCTTAAAAACACTTAGAGCATATAGTGAAACATTCTATAAAATGGATTTGAGAACAATAATCTTACCAACCTAACTAAGGAGGGAACCTTTACAACTAGCTAACTTCAAGTGAATTTTGTCAATTAGCGAACTCCAAAAGGTCTTAGGTGGATCCAAAAAAAGAGGTAATCCAAGATAAGAACCCAGTAAGGAACTGATCTCGCATCCAATGATCCTTTTAATTTTGTTCTGTCTCTTCTCATTCATATTGACAAAATAAATCACACTTTTTCTCCAATTAATAAGTTGACCCAAAGCTTGCCCATAATTCTCCAATGCCCTCTTTAAATTTCTAGCATTTATAACTAAGGCTTCTCCCATAACTATAGAATTGTCCAAAAATTGTTGATGTAAACAAATCAAGTCTTTGGAAGAGGATTTAAGACCAACAAAATCCCTCACACTCACTAGCTTTTCTCCAAATCTTCCTAGACATTCATCCATCAAAATAAAGAGGATAGGTGAAAGCGGATCCCCATTCCTTAAACCACATGAGGCCTAGAAAAAAGGTGTAGGTGAACCATTCATAAGAACTGAGGAAGTAGTTGAAGAGACTAGCATAAGGACCAGATCCCTAAATCTCTTTTTAAAACCAAAAGCTTCGAGTCCTCTTAGAAGAAAAGCCCAATTCACTCTATCATAAGCTTTGGATAGATCTAACTTAAGAAGAAACACCTCTTTCTTAGAAGCATTGAGAGAATAAATATTTTCATGCACCAAAATAATTGAATCCAAAATCTACCTTCCTGGAACAAAACCATTCTGCTACCTAGAAATCAAGCTAGGGAGAAGGGACAAAATTCTGAGAATAAGCACTTTAGAAATAATTTTATAAAAAGAATTGCAAAGACTGATTAGTCTACACTGATCCAAACTATCAGCACCTAGCTTCTTAGGAATTAAAGCAAGGAGAGTGCCATTCAACTCTTTGAGCATTTTCCTAGAGCCAAAGAACTCCTTAATCCCATTACAAACATTGTCATTGATAATACTCTATTACTTATGAAAAAATAAGAAAGGAAACCCATCTGGCCCTGGAGTGTTATTTCCATCAAAGGAGGGGAAAACAGCCTTAGAAATCTCTTCATAAGATAGAATAGAAGTTAAGAATTTATTCTACTCCTCTGAGATATAGTTTGGAATATACTCCAGAAACATATTCTATGTATCCTTGTCCAAATTGGGGTCCCCTTGAAGTAGATTGCTGAAAAAATCATGGCTTACCTTTTGATAATTTCCTCATCCCTCGTGGACCCGCCATTAGTATTAAGTCTAGAAATTATATTAACCATCCTATGCTTCAAAGTGGTCATGTGAAAGAACTTAGTATTCTGGTCTCCTTCCTTCAAAAAAACTTTTCTAGATCTCTGCCTCCAGAACATATCCTCCTTAGTAATAATGTCATGAATCTCAGTCAATTTCTCACTTTCTTCCTCCCTAGAAACATTCTCATAACCATCAGCCTAAATATTGTCCTGAATATCTTTAAGTTCCTCTAAAACCTTCTTTTTATTCTTAAAAATGTTCCCAAAAGTATCCTTATTCCAAATTTTGATATTTTTTTTAATGTTTTTCAGCTTAGCAGTAACTTTGAACATAGCAGTGCCCTCCACATGAATTTTCCACCATTCCTTGATAAAGATTTTCCAATCCCAAATGAAGGGTCCACATTTTCTCAAATCTAAATGGATAATTCTTCTAAAAGGTTAACAGATTTGCCCCAAGAAAAATGGGATAGTAATCTGAACCAATACGAACTTGAGTAGTAAGAGAACATTTATATCTTATAAACTATTCACTACTAATGAGAGCTCTATCCAATTTTACCTAAATGAGATCCTTACTAGTTCTTCTATTGGTCCAAGTATAATCAACCCCATGCAGATCCATATTATGAAGAAGATGATAATCAATGAAGTCCATTAAATCCAATCTATTATCCAAGTTGGTTTGACTTCCTCCCATCTTTTAAGATTCCTTCAAAAAGGTATTAAAATCCCCCATAGTGACCCAATTCTCTTCCACAAATTTTTTTCTTTGATTGGTAATAGTTTCCCAAAGAACCTTCATACCCCATTTAGAATTGGGAGCATAGACATTAGTAAGCACCCAAGTAGAGCCATCCTTAGAATTGGTAAATGTGATGTTCATCATGTTTCTATTTTGAGAAATAAGTTCCCCAACAATGCATTTATCATTCCAATAAACTACCATACCATCTGAGGCCCCATTTGAGTCATTCCCAATAATCTTTCCTCCCCTGAAAACCAAGAGACCTTCAACTTTATCCTTCAACATTTTAGTTTCTTGAAACAGAATAATATCCAATTTATTATCCCTAATCATGTTTTTACTAATATCTTGTTTATGAGGATTATTTAATCCTCTTATATTCGAAGAGATGAACTTCATTTCTTACGAAAATTTTTTGTTTCTAAGATAGTCTGCTGACTACCATTAGCAATACTTTTTTTAGTCTCAACCATTCTTCTTTGTATGTTAGATGGTCTACCAGCTAAAGAGGGGATACACAAACATCTCCAACCTTAAAACCTTTACCCAAAGGTGTTGCATGTGGAAAACATTCTCTAGCCTTGATGTTCTTCACTTCCCCTTTTTTATTGCCTTTTCCAAATGTCTGCTAAGGATATCATCTTACTTATTGCTCCTAGTTTTAACCATAGCATTCTCTTTATTCTTTTTGGATGAGACACCCTCTTTATTCTTTAAAACTTATAATATTGAAAATGAATCGATTAGCAATTATACTACACTCAAAACAAATTTTCCTAGAAGTCATCTATAATTAAACAAATGCATGGGCCAGCTTAATCTTGGTGCCTTAATCATTAATCATTTAGTGAAGCCCTTTTGTTGCTAGGAGCTTCGATCATTTTATGAATATGATATTAAGCATAGTGGGTGTTGGATTTGTTTTTGGTAAGGAACATATCAAGTGGATTTAAACTTGATACCAGGAAAGGAAGATAGGGACAAGCCTAAGGATTAGCTAAATCCTATAATTAGCAAGGCTAAATCTTGGTTCTAGGCCAACATTAATAGAGTCATTAGGACTCACTTCACTTTAGGCTTTGCAAGGGGCCAAGGAAGGCTAACCTAAGGAATCGATCTTATTAACTTGATACTCTTCTCTGCAAGATTATCCCCTATAGTAGAAATGGTCAATGTTCTTCTATGATTTGTTGATAAACTTCCTGATTACAGTATGTCAAAACTCAGAAAATATAAAATGAATGATTGTATAGCATCACATAAGAAATACTAAGAATGGTATCATAGTAGTCAGGAAATTCTCTAACTCTAGAACCAACAGAGTGGTTACATAGTCATGAAAAATGCCCAGAACCGAGAACCCTTACAATGAGCAAAGAAGAAGAAAATATAGAGGAGAAGAAATTTCTGGAATTGCCCTCTAAAACTAACATGTGTCCCACTAAAATATATTCATCCTGATGTTGTTGAAACCAAACTTCCTTCATTTTCCTGCAATTAAAACCATAAATGATGTTAAAAAAATTTGATATATCCCTCAAAATAATCAGCAAAATATCCTCTAAAGAAATATCATATATACATCATAAAATGTGCTAGAGCTTCAAATCTGATTTTGGCTTGTCACTTTTGCTTTTGCCGTGAAATTCAACTATATTGTTGGCAAAAACATCATTTTCAACCAACTACCTTTAAAACAATCAAATCATCCCTCATAACTGATGAAATAAAACATTATGCAAATCTAATCATATTTGATCCTATTTCCCTCTGAAAACATCAAATTTGCACTTTATCACTAAGGAGCCCCCAGAATTACAAATCCTCCTATAGTTGCTTTTGGAGAACACCTGTGCAAAAACCAATTGCAAAAATGGAAATGCATCTCTTCCCAGTTTTGTTAATATATTACACTACACATTTAGGACAAAAATCGTGCTCTTGAGATCAATTCAAAATTCCAGCCCCTGGACCATGAACAGTCATTAAAAATGAAAAATTTAAAATCTTACATAGTTAAAACTATATAAAACATTAAATTTATTTAAAAGTTTCAACTTTTAATTTCGTGTGCATTGAATATTTTTGAATTTTAGATGTTCACTCATTCTCCATTCTGATCCAATCCACCAGTGCCACTTGTCAAAACCAACCGGACAACATTTGAAACATTTGAATTTTAAAATTTATGCATTTACAATATTACAATTTTTGTAATATCTTGGCACTAAATTTTTCTTTCCATGATCTCATGCCAAACTCCCCTTTTCATAGCATCATAATATTTTGAAAATCATTCTACGATCTTATGGCATCTAGAAATCATAGCATCTTACTATTGAAATTACCTAACCAAGATCTCACGACACAGTATTGTCATAACTTCATAAGCTTTGAAGAAGTGGCTTGTCCTAATATCTCCAACTGCAATTTCAACATCCCTGATCTTACGATCCATCATCCCATCATAGCATTGTTATTTCTACCACATGGAAAAGAGGGCCCATCACAACATCATAGAGCACTTTATTCTCCATCTTCAATCACACAGTAGAATCCCAGAGTGATGTAATGTGTCACATTTTCCTCTTTGTGTTGACCATTAAAATGATGCTAACTTTGTTGTCAACTAGTCGAATGGGGGAGTGGGGGGGGGGCAGGGGGGGGGGGGGGGGGGGCGGTGCGGCCTCCACACAAGCTCTACCTTCAAAAGGTTGTCATCTTGTAGACACGTTAATATCGAGTTCTTATGTTATTAAACATTAGAAAATTGTCATTTTGGATGCATGTGGGATAAAGGTGACAGATTTATCTGCCTTCTTCCTACCATGGATGTGGGTTGTCTTCCTATAGATTATGTTCTCTTTACATGGAGTGGATTGTGGCATCTCCCCTACTTCCATGGATGTCTCCTTCTTTTCTTAAAAACTAGTGGAATGCTCTTTTTCTTAGTTGCCACCATTGATTGTTGTGGAGCATCTCACTCCAATGTCATCTTTCTTCTTTTCAATAGAAAGGGAGCTTTGTTGCATCCCCCAAGTGGGCTCTCTACACCTTCTACATTGACTACCCTAAATTTTAAACACTAGAGTTGTTCTAGCTTTAGAGATCTCCTCCCCTGTATGTTGTGGAGTGTTTCTCACCTCTAATTCATTTGCTTGTTGTGAGATTCACTTGTCGTGAGACATTGTTGTCTTCTGACTTCTCTATTTGTGGGTGTGCCTTCTTGTACCTATGGTGGATTATATCCTAATGTTGTCTCTAACTATGGGATGGTTTGCTTTTATGTTGTGGTCATCTTCCCCTTGGTGTGGGGTACTGCCCTGCGATTTTCTCCTAGCCGTGAGAACTCTTGCATCCTCCTACATTTTCCCTTGCTGTCGGTTGTAGTTCCTCATGGATTGCAATATGAAATGGGGTTCCATGTGCATAATTTTACCAATAACATGATCATGCCTTTAATTTTCTCTTTCTTATGGTTCAAAGTTGGTGAGTTTTGCTAGAACCATGGAGAGGCACACTAAAAATCAAAGCTTGAGCTTGAAACCCAAATCCTCCCTGGTTAATGAAATAAATCAAAAACTTGGCATACAATCCACCCAACTCGCATTTAATGTTTGTTCTTTTCATTAAAATGTTGCTTGCAAATTTTAAAACAACCAATGCATTCCATTTGTTTCCACTTATTATTTTAAAACATCCATTTATCTTTTGTAGCTCAAAATGTTGTAATGCACACTTTTGACATATATAATCAAAACGAATGGTCCCCTACACATATTTAGCTCCACTGTCATTCATACTATGTCTGATCTCACACATTCATTTGAACTCGAATGATGATATGCGTATAGTGAACATTGTAACAATTAGAAATTGTTACACTTTCCTTTTCAAAAACTTCAATTTGCACACAATCTTCATTAGTCTAATGGAATCAGTTAGACCCCAAAGTGGGCCCAACTAAAAAAAAAATTGTTTTCAAACAAATGACATTGTAAATTGATCTGGCGAGCATCTAGCACTGATCAAGATCAAAGTCAACCACTAAACCATCATTAGAATTTGTTTTATCACTTATCTGCAAACTGTGACTTTCTGCTAACAGGACCTATTAGTTGGCTCTAAAAACTGACCCAGACAGATAATAGTGCTTTAAAAGCTAATATGCTAATAGTCTACTCTGCATTCTTCCATCCTGTCAGATCCTATCTCATGATGATCACTCAATCAAAATATATTGACGTTTGAATTTGCCTAGTCAAAATTGCCTGTAGATAAACAAGTTAGAAAATTGGAAATTGTGTTTGGTTTGAGCTTTGAAAATAGGGAAAACAAATACTTGAAGGCTTGAAAACTGGGGAAACAATTCATTTCCATGAGGAGAATATAATTCTATGATTTGGACTCATGAAAAATCATGGGACGCATTTGGCAAACATGCAAAGTGGGCTACTCAGATTTGTAGGAATAGAAACATCAATAGAAAAATATTTTTGGCAAATGGAATGGCCTTGGAAAAATGTGCTGATAGATTTGTCGAGGCTTAAAAATTGGCACACTTGAAGTATTTTTGGAGCAGAATTTAGTGGTACAAGCCATTTGATCTCATCTATTACAAATTCAAAGATATTACATCTCAAACTAGGGTACTGATCAATCTACACTTTATGACACTAGTAAAAAGTTATAAATTGCATTCAGAATCACATTTGAAAATTGATCAAATGGATTTGTCATAGGCTCAAATTTGGATTGTAGCAAGTGTGCAACCTCTAGAATGCAATAAAAATGGAATTTTATCTATGTGGTCAACTAGGTCAAAGTTATAATAGTTCAAATAGGGCTTTCTAGATTTTTGGGAAATTACACAAATGCATGACAACAGCAAACAACCAAATTTGAGGGGTCCAAAACCTAATCAAATGAATTTGAAATGAGCTAAAAATTGGAAAATTGGTTCTTTGATATACATATTAAACATCCCCAAAGTGGAGGGTAATGAAACTTTTCTAGGTAAAATATATTTAAAGGAAAACTGGGCTATTGTACACTGTTTAACATAGGCAAAAATGCAGAATTGAACACTGCTCAAAGAAAAACTTCACAGAATGACTTGGAATGTCAATTTATCATCATAGAACACATAGACATGCTGAATGAAATGTGTTAGAAACATAAAACACCTCTTAGGCCTTAATATGATAACCAGGTACATAAGCAAGAAAATGCATTTATAAGGCTCAAAATGGCTCAAAAATTGGAATGCTACTCAAAATGGGGAATGCAAATCTAAGTCCCATCAATGGGTACCCTCTATTTTGTGTGTGAATTCAATCATTTTTTTCATCAGAGGTGTTAGTTTCTTAGAGTAGTGAGGAATATTGTTTAATGAAATTCTATTTTTGGTCTTTGCATTGTGAAATCCTTATTGGGTCTTATTCAGTTTGAGCTCATTGGAAAATTGTCTAGAACAAAATAGTGACTTTTCGTCTAAAAAATATGATGTAAAAAATGAATCAATTAGCACTTTTTCTAACACTAAAAATAACTTTTCTTGGAAGCTATCTGTAATTATATGAATGCATTGGCCTAGCTTGATCTTGGTGCTCTAATAATTTAGAGGCCTTGTGTCAGAGGAGCTTCAATCATTTTATGAATATGATATCAAGTGTGGTGGGTACCCTCTATTTTTTGTGTGGATTTAATAATGTTTGTTCTAGTTTATCTTTGACACATTCTACCCGTTCAATGTCTAATCTTAATTCTAAATATGTATTAATGGTATTCATAGAAGGTGTAGATAAAATTGTATATGTTTTTTCACATTAATTTTTTAGTTCAAACTATGTTATCTTCTTGATGATGAATCACAGGGTGATGTGAAATATTAATATACACATGGCACAAACTACTAAGTTCCTAGAACAAGGACCTAAAGGAAAACTATTTTCTTATTCCTTTTGTCTTGATTTTTATGAACATATGTGGGTGTGAGGGAGCTAAGCATCAATAGGATAAGGTTAACTCACATGCCTATTCATGGTATAGGTGGGCCAACATGCTACGATCCCAACATGTATTTTCTCCCTCTCCATGGTCTAGACATAGGGAATGAGAAACACTGATAGATGGGACCCTCATCCATCTATAGCCACTTGTAGTGCCACTATGGTCATCAAAATTTACCACATCAATAGAATATGGCACTATCCTTACTCAAGAAACTACAAGTAGAGATGTCCTTTATCATCCACGAACCTACCATAACCTTATAGATGCATGACTCATAGATGTCATATATGAAGGGTTTATCTATCATAACTTGTTCCCCACATATGAGAATATATAGGATCTAATAGATGTTTACTAATTTGATGATCGACTCCCAACATCTCTCAATTAGGAGATGGAACGATGTTATACTAGAATCTCATCTCTCTATAAGTGCTATCAATATAGGACTATGAAATCTCATCTCAAGGTGGTGGTAGACCCACAAAAGACCTGAAGATAAATATCCAAACTAACCACCAAACAGGCTTTCCTCAGTGATTAATTTAGATATTTATCTTCGGGTAATTTTTTTTTACACAAAGCATGTTCATCAAAATTTTGACCAATGCATCGACTAGGATGTTGTCATGGGTTTGGCATCCTAGTTGATCAAAGGTCAGCATTGGTCAAAATTTATACCAAACTTGGTCAAACTTTCGACCAATGCATCAACTAGGATGTCATTGTGTTTGGCATCCTGGTTGATGCTTTGATCGAAAGTTCAACCAAGTTTGATCTAAATTTTGACCAAAGTTCTCATTAACAAAGGAGGCCATTTTTGACGAAATTGTGTGTTGAAATTCCAATGCTTACAAGACTTGGTCGAAGTCTCAACTTGGAAAATAGTGACAACACAATTTGTCAAAAATTTGACCAACATGAGTCAAAAATTTCACCAATTTTCATCAGAAAATGGGTCAAAATGTACTAGTGTTATGATATGGTAACATGGATTATTTTTATTCTCCATGTTATTGGCCCAAAAAGACTCTTCTTCGTAACTCTTATGTGTCTTTTCTTCCATTATGTTGTAGTTCTACTTCCTTTGAGAAATAATGATATTTCATACTTGATACTATATTACATATTATAATATGATCTTACTAATCCAAAAGTTAGTAGATCCCTTTTTGTTCCCTCTTTAATTTATGTGTTCATTTCCCTTGATATGTTTCCATTCTTTGAGGCATTTCATAGTGGAAACATTCTTTTGTGGACGCATGTAGACTTCCACTAAAGCTATTTATCCTCTTAAGTGTTTGCAATCACTTAGATGTGAGTGCATGCATTTTTTCCATCCTTTGACCATGAAGTACAAATATGGGCTATGTGTATAGAAAGGAGTACTTTAGCCTTAAGCACGAGGTATGATTTTTAAGTTATTCTAAAATCTACCCATTTTTATTTCATGTTTATCTCTTTTTCTATTTCCTTCTAGTTTCCTAGAACTATTGAAAGTTCTTGGGGGCTTAGTCTCTTTTGGATCTCTCTCTAAACTATTGTTAGCTTGGTGGGATCGATCCTTGTTTTGGACCCTTTGTTTGACTACTGACAATCTAGGAAGCCATGTCTTGTTTTGATCCATTACGGACACACATATCCTTATGCCTAGGTCACTTTTGATTCTTCTTTTTTGGACATGGAATTCACTTAAATTTTATTCCTTTGATGGATTGACTAGAATTCCATAGATGCTTATTATACCATTTGGTTCATCTTTGATGGTTTGAGGAGCATGCCACACACACTTGTCAAACCATTCAATGTCATCTCCTTTTTTAGAGACCTTCCCCCTCTTTCCTTTTTTCTTTCCCTCTTTCTTGTGCAGTTCACAATAAGGAACACAAGCCTTATTGGATGAGTAAATACACCCCTTTGTAGTGATTATCCCTCTTATTATGATTTTGAGTGTAACAATGACTCAAGTCTATTGTGGGCTTGATGATTTCTTTGCCTCCAAACTTGTACTAAGATTAGCTCTTTGCTCTTTATCTACTTTACCATGAGTTTGAGGAAACTTGGGCTCTCGCTAAAGTGGGGGCTAAATGTACCATCTTAAAATGGATGCACTTTTCTTTTAAGACCTTTAAGTACCATTTCCAAAATGTCCTTCTTGGACCATGGATGGACCTGTGCTCGATGTCCTCTTTTCCCTATCTTCTTCTATTTTCTCCCTTATTTATTCTAGTAACTTCATGTTCTTTCTATGGCTACCATGACCTAATCTCTAGGACCATGTAGACTCAAGTTCACCTATTTTGGAGGTTGACCTAGTCTCCAGTGATTTTGGGACTCCAGACCTAAAAGGCTTTAGGGGTTTAATTAGTTTTATTGTGCTCTCCAAATGGCTTGTATTGTTTTCCCAACCAAAAACTCATATATAAGGAGGCTTGGAGGCTTCATTTTCATATCTAATCTCAATGTCACATTCTAAAATAAAGATTGCATTCATAGTTTTTCCTCTTGCATTCAAGGAGCTCAAACATTTCAAGAGAATCAAGCATTCTGAAACATTCAACCAAGGAATTTTTTATCTAGCATTAAAGGATCCTTTGTGGGAATTTCCTCTTCAATATCTAGCTTATTGTTTTCCATCAAGGGAGGAGATCTAAAATGAATAATTCATTATCTTCTGCATTAAGGCACACTTACATCCATTGCACCATAATAGGATTATGGTAGATCTATTGCAAATTGTGGAGATACCCTATATTCCTAAACTTAATTCAAGATCTACAACACATTACAATAAAAATCCTTATTGATAATGGTTTTGAAAAAGGTGAATCCTAACATTTGTCTTGTTTTCAATCATTTATATTTGCATTTCTCATTTATGGTTAATTCCTTAACCTAGGGCTTGACTAAGGCAAGTCATTATAGAACCCAACCACAAAAAAAAATCATATTCTTTGTGTAGGAGCAGGATAGTAGGATTTTACATGTAGATCTAGAAATAACTCCTCATGAAGCTTTCTAGAGAAGTTGGTTTGATTTTATTACAGTGTCATCGAACTACATCAACTACATGGAAAGATGCCCTTCCTCCAGGTTGACCTAGACCTTTATGCCTTCTTACCAAATAATTTTTGAGTTTTGTTCCTTTCATTGATTCATTCAGAAATCTATTTCTAGATATTCAAAAATAGGCTCAGATACACAACTTTTTTGAGCTAAAATGCATCTTCCTCTATGTATTTCAAGGTGAGTCTTTTATAATTTTTTATTTCCTTTCATGTCTATATCTTAGATCTATATCATAGTTGGGTTGATTGTATACACATAGCATCTAGATCTATATTCTTAATCAATTGGTTCAATTTTACATACACATTATCCTATAAGGGCCAAAGAGTGTATTTCCTTGTATTGCATTCCTCTTTATAATTCAAATATGGTATTAGAACCCTTATTCCTTGAGGTTCTAGCTAATCTAATTTAGATTATAAGTATAATCATATTATGAAATTTCTCTCTTTCCCTCACATACATATTTGAATGGCTTAGTGGCCTAGAAAACAAGAGATTTGTAATCCTATTAAAGTGTCTCCATATTCCCTCTAAAAGTTTGGGGTTTTCCTAATACATATGCTAACCTGTTGATAAATCTTAAAGGCATATTAGAAAACATACCAGATGGAAACCTTTGGATTATGGGTTCGACATGACTTAAAATTTGATGGTGCTACTTAAGGTGTTTTTCAGTGTGAATATTCATAATTTTGTGAATTTTAGAAATTTTTTGCCAATAATTTGGCTAATAATTTAAGATTTATTGCAACCTACATCACCACCTTTTTATTAACTTTAGTTATAAAATATTTTAAATCGCTCAATGATTCATTTTATTAAAAAATGTAAACTTAAAGATTCGCCACAATATTCGATACATGATTATATTTGATTCACTTCAATATTATATATCATCGAAGAAATTAAAATTAATTCACCAATAATTATCACAATTATTAGTTACTTTAGGGATATATTACCAATATTTAGTTTTCACTATTGACTTAGAATATAATATAATTATCCCCATAATTTCCTTGAGATAAAGCATGTTCAATTTTGATTTGTAATATTCCATGACAATTAGCAAACTTCCTATTAATATTGAGATTTGCCAATATTTTCTACTCAAAAATTATGATTCTAAAATAATTGCCGATGTAAATAATATTTAAAATTTTAAAAATGAGAGTTTTGCCAATAAAAATAATTTGGTTTTTCAAAATAATGAAAGATTCATCAATAATTTATATCATTTTCTAGAGGGGGGTTTCTTAAAGTTTACCCTACTACTATATATGGTTTAGTGGTTGATGGGGTGTTATTTTTACTTCCTCCAATACCCTTTTGGCGTCATATTATGATAATCTTATAACTAACAATAAGGAAGAACATAAGGTGATGATTTGGGGCCTAAATTTTTCTCTTTCTTTTGTTATTAAGGATTTATTGTTGAGGGTGACTCAAAACTTGTCATAAATAATGCTAATAAAATATCTAAGATTATTGGTCCTCCACTAATGTAATGAAAGATATCAAAATGCTTATTCTAGGCCTAGATTATTTTGTGATACCTAGATTGTTTTTTCATACATTGTACTTGTAGAGAAGGTAACTATATGGTGGATGTCATGGTTTCTATAGAATTAATATGTTGGAGAGACTACGAGATGCTTCTTGAAAATATGAAGACTATTCTTCAAGGAGAAAGAAAATAAAGATTTTGGTTTCATGGATGTTAGCTTGGGTTGAAGGTTTTATGGTTTTAGTATATTTCTAGTATGGAAAAATATGTTAATATGGGGTACAGTTTGAGAAGGTTTTTTATGGGCATTATCTCAAATATTTTGGTTCTCATTCAATGATCACCAAAATTGGGTTCTATGTGGCTAGTCAACCTAGTGGTATATTTTTGTGACATAAATATGACCATGGCATGTTGTTTAAGTTTAAGACTAATATTATTTGTATGATGCTAGTTAAGTATGACCCTATATTGGTGGTTCATAAGACTAATATTAGTTATATAATCTTAGATAGCAGGTTTGTTTATAGGATTGTTAATAGTTTTGTTATCTTAGATGGTAAGATTAATACTACTCATTAATTTGGTCTCTATTTTTGTTTGTGTAGTTGTTGATATTCTTAGAGTGTTGTTAATGTTCTTTAGTTTTTGGATTGTTAATCATCGAGTCTGGTTGGAATAGGACATAAGCCTAGTTTTGTTGCTTTTAATATATATATATATATAATAGCCATTTACAAAAAAATGATACTTTCAAGCCCTCTCCCCTTTCTCATGATGATTTGGAAAACATGTTTTGGTTAAAGTACTCTAGACTAGCTTTAATGGAGATATGGTAATTCTTAATGCATGCATGTTTTTGGAATAAGACTTTGTATAAATTTTTAGAACAATATTTTTCATCACCCTCAATGATATTATTTTTCTTGGTGATAGATCACTGAATGTGATCAAAAAAATTGATCTAAAACATTGTACATAGTGTAATTCTTAAAGCCTGGTTGCATTAAAATATATGAAGTGTGGAAAGATAATACCATAACATGGTAATTTGTCAAGATAGATGAGAACATTAACAACCCCACTTCCCACCTCTTCTTTTCACTAAATATTTAAATGTGCATTAGGGGAATTGCCCAACTTTTTTATTTATCTGCAAATGAAACCTTTTCAATAACTTAAAGAATGGAGGAAAAGGCAACTCAAGTGGCTTATCTACCATGTTGTATAGCATAATTTCCACATAGAAAGCTACAAGTACAATAAACAATAACTATATAAAAGAAAGAAAGAAACCTATAAATCTTTGGAAAGGACCACTTAAACTTCAATGCATGGCAAAAGCTACTTAAAAAGCAAGTCAGCTAAAAGTGAATGAAAGAGACTAATTCGGGCATTGCTCACACCAGTCAACAATGACTTCTGCTTTACCTTCAGCTACCAATAAAATCCATGGAAAAAACGTATTTTTCAACATCAACAGCTACCAATATGTTCATTCAAATTACTGATGCATTGTTATTGTTTGGCCCATTGCAAAATCTTAGTAATAATAATGATAATAAACAATTCACTTTTGTTTACTTTTAACCTTTTAATCTTATCACAAGTCTTCTTGATTTATTTGGAGGGGGTAGATAAAGTCTTCTCTCCTTTTAAGCTATGCCAGATACTAAAATTGACATTGTTTGCAGAGAGCATAAAAAGTGGTATTTTGTATATCAGAAAAACCTTTTATGTTGGGCTTTTCTTTTTCTTTTATACCTCAAGGCTCATATGCTAGTCTTCGTCTCTAGTAGATCAGACTAGTGAGTTTAAAAGATTCGAGTTTTGAGGTTTCATAAAAATGATTTATGTATTTAATTGTGTAAGTTTTTCAAAAACAAATTAAAGAGTCCTATCTAATAAGATTAGATTTAAAATGAAAATGTAAAATATTTGAGGTTTATATTTTGATGAGACATAATTTTTTCTATAATCTATAAAAATGATACAATAAAATTATTGGATATGATAATAAGATTTTAGGGTGTCATAATATATTTCAAATGATAAATACTATTTCCTAATAAGCTATGAAATGACATAATTAGTAATATTATTTTTCAATAGATTTGAGATTTTGATTTTAATGGTAGACATGATTTTAGAACATGTTTGGTAAGATGGTGTGATCTAAAGTAAGTCTTCAAAAGATGTGCGATTTGGGTTTTGATGATAGACATGAATTCCTTACAACTAATAAAATGACACAGTAAGATTATTGAGTGTGATCTAAAACAAGTTTTCAAAAGATTTAAGATTTGGATTTTGATGATAGACATGAATCCTTAAAATGTTATAAAATACTAATCTTCAATAGATTTGACATTAGGTTTTGATTGTAGACACAATTTTCTAAACTGATGTAAGTATTATAGAATTTAATTAATGTCAATAGGAATTCTACAATGGAAAGGGTGGAGTGAGATGGTGTGAGTGTGTTAATGTTAACTTTTATCTTTATAGGTTAAATTTGACAACCATCTACATTTCCAAATTTGAAATTTTATTATAAATAGAATATATATTTTTAAATAATTTAATAAATTGAAATAAAAGAAATATAAATAGCTTTGGTGTAGTACATTAAATTTTAATCATACCATCATTTCTTTAGATAGATTTATTTAAGATAACTATACTAGTATAATTTTTTTGCATCAATGCTATCAATCACATTTAATAGTTTAGAATGCACTTATTTGAAGTACAAAAGATAGTCCAAAATAAAAATTCTAAAGATTTTGATGTTGATAGTAGACATGATTTTTAATAGTCTATAAATATGTATCAATTATTATTTTTAAATTTAATTATTTAAATTTTTTTAATCTAGATGTTTTAGATCACAATTGCACAAGTTTTATTAGTCTTTTAACAAGTCTAACATCAAAAAGTATAAGATTTTATAGTCTTTTAACAAATATAACTTTGATGCTTTTACCATGTAAAGAATCAAGTATGAACTTGGAATTTTTCAAAAGATATTTGAAGAAAGGATTTTAATTTAATGTTTATAACTTATAGTCTTTTAACAAATATAACTTTGATGGTTTTACCATGTAAAGAATCAAGTATGAACTTGGAATTTTTCAAAAGATATTTGAAGAAAGGATTTTAATTTAATGTTTATAACTTAAGGGCTTTCAGGTATAGGAAATCAGATAGCCTTGAATTTTTTTGTAGTTGTAATATTCTAATTAGATGACGATAAAGATTATTTCTTTTCTGTTATTGATTTATTATCTAGGAAACCATTTGAAAGCTATGACCTTCAGTGTCATTCAGACTATAAATATTACAAAGGAAAGCAACTGATGATGAATGGTAAGATAGTTTGTTAGGAAAGCAATAGTATGGAAATGCTTTTCAAATGCCAAATAATAAGAGAATAAGAAAACAAAAAAAATTCTGAGATGAGATGTGCAAGAAACAAGAACATGCAAAACATCAAGTACACTAGATAGAGAAACACAAGATTTAATATGGGTAACCTTTTCAGGAAAATACCCACCACCACAAAAACCTTCGAGTGACTTTGTATTTCAGTAAACAAATTTACATAGAAAACTCCATTTTTTTCACAAGCTCATATTTCCCTCACAATCAACCTTGGTTTTCATTTCACACATTCTAATGATATACATGAATTCCTTACAACTAATAAAATGACACAATAAGATTATTGAGTGTGATCTAAAACAAGTTTTCAAAAGATTTAAGATATCGATTTTGATAATAGACATGAATCCTTAAAATATTATAAAATACTAATCTTCAATAGATTTGACATTAGGTTTTGATTGTAGACACAATTTTCTAAACTGATGCAAGTATTTTAGAATATAATTAATGTCGATAAGAATTCTACAATGGCAAAAAGGGTGGAGTGAGATGGTGTGGGTGTGTTAATGTTAACTTTTATCTTTCTAGGTTAAATTTGACAACCATCTACATGTCAAAATTTGAAATTTTATTATAAATAATTTTTTTTAAAATAATTTAATAAATGGAAACAAAAGAAATATAAATAGCTTTGGTGTAGTAAATTAAATTTTAATCATATCGATATTTCTTTAGATAGATTTATTTAAGATATCTATACTAGTTGTATAATTATTTTGCATCAATGATATCAGTCAAATTTAATAGTTTAGAATGCACTTATTTGAAGTACAAAAGATAGTCCAAAATAAAAATTCAAAAGATTTTGATTTTGATAATAGACATGATTTTTAACAGTCTATGAATATGTATCAATTATTATTTTTAAATTTAATTATTTTTATTTTTTTTAATCTAGATGTTTTCGATCACAATTGTACAAGTTTTGTTAGTCTTTTAACAAGTCTAGCGTCAAAAAGTATAAGAGTCTTTTAACAAATATAACTTTGATGCTTTTACCGTGTAATGAATTAGGCATGAACTTGAAATTTTTCAAAAGATATTTGAAGAAAAGATTTTAATTTAATATTTATAACTTAAGGGCTTTCAGGTATAGGGAATCAGATAACCTTGAATTTTTTTGTAGTTGTAATATTCTAATCAAATGACAATAAAGATTATTTCTTTTTTGTTACTGATTTATAATCCAAGAAACTCTCTGAAAGCTATGAACTTCAATGTCATTCAAACTATAAATATTGAAAATGGAAACAACTGATGATGAATGGTAAGACAGTTTGTTAGGAAAGCAATGGTACAGAAACACTTTCCAAAAGACAAATAACAAGGGAATAAGAAAATAGAAAATTTCAAAGATGAGATGTGCAAGAAACAAGAACATGCAAAACACCAAGTACACTAGATAGAGAAATACAAGATTTAATGTGGGAAACCATTCCAGGAAAAAAACCCACCACCACAAAAACCTCTGAGTGACTTTGTATTTCAGTGAACAAATTTACATACAAAACTCCATTTTTTTCACAAGCTTAGATTTCCTCACAATCAACCTTGGTTTTCATTTCACACATTCTAACAAATTCTTGTAGCCATTAAAACATATTGTAATTCTTTCAAAATTTGGTACATAAATGGTACATGACAGGAAAAATAATCTGTCATACACAATCACCTATGCAACTGGTCATATTCAGTTACGTTACTTCATACTCCATCAGGCACTCACCTTGCCAAACCTTCACCAACTTTACTCACACCTCACATCGCACACACATTATGATTTCCTCCACCCTACACAAGGAATAAGCTTCACTCTACTAGTCGTATGGACCACAAATGCATTCCACTATACTTGTCCTATGGTCAAAACACATTCCTTTTGAATTCAACTATACAATGGTCTTTTCATACCGTACAATCTCTCCACACTTCAGCATTAATAATCTCCCACTTGATGAAGTGTAGAGTCACTTACTCGATGTTGCTAACAAGAGTCAAGGTTTTTATGCCCCATAGAGCTTGTGCACCACTTGAACTTAGTTGTGTTCATTAGATTTATTAATGCATTTGCAACATTGTCCTAAGTGTCAACCTTTTCTAGATTTACCTTTACATCTTCAACCATGTCGCATACAAAATGATATTGTACATTGATGTGTTTTGTCCTAGCATGAAAAGTGAGATTCTTTGCTAGACATATTGCACTCTGACTATCACAAAAAGTTGTAATTATTCCTACATCATAGCCAACATCATAACACAAACACTTAAGCCAAAATGCTTCCTAAGATGCATGAGTAGATACCATATACTCTGCTTCAATTGTTGACAATGTAGTTGCACTCGGTATCTAATCACCTTCAACTTTATAATACACATAGTGATCCAATTTAGATCTCATAAAACCCAAAGATAAAACATATGTATCATACTTTTGGTACCACATTCTGAGTGACTGCTTCAAACCCTATTGAGACCTTTTCATCTTACATACCAGATGCTCTTTACATTTTTCTACAAAGTACTCAAGTTGGGACTTATATGTCTCTTCTTCAAGATCACTATGAAGAAACATCACTGTCACATCCATTTGCTAAATTTAAAAGTTTTGTGCCACTGCAAGTGACAATGCAAATCTTATGGATGTTAGCTTGGCTACAGGAGAAAATATTTCTTCATAATCGATCCCTTCTTTTTGAGAATAGCCCTTAGTAACCAATCTTTCCTTGTACATGTCAACCCTATCATCTAAAATGTACTTCTTAAATACCCATAGGCTTTGTACCTCTAGGCAAGGGTAAAAGATCATAGGTTCCATTCTTTTCCAAGAACTTCATCTCATTTTCTATTTCTTCCAACCAGGAATCTAAATCTGGCATATTGACTGCTTCTTTTACAGTCCTAGGCTCATCAACATCTCTAATCAAAATGTAGGAAAAATTAACATTCAACATGAAACAATTAAGCCTCTATAGTGAATAATCATACCTATTAAGTTGTCATTTCTCCCAAGTCGATCTCCTCACTTCATATGGTGAATCTACCTGAGGTTCAACATAGGGTTCATGATCATCCTCTTTGTTACTTGTGTGACTAATTAAGTTTTTCCCATCCTCATTTTTGGGAAATTCTAGATCCTCATTCTCATATTCATTTGGAGTTTGAAATGCCTCTTTTGGAAGCTAAAGAGATTTCAATTTCTTCCTTGCTCTTTCTAGTCTTCTTTGGCTACTCTAGTGAGATAGGTTTCATCTCACAAAAGATAACACTCTTGTTGTACAATGCATTTTCAGTGAGAGGGCTCCACAATTTATATCCCTTCACACCAATTGTGTACCTGGTGAAGATACACTTCACTGCTTTATTATCTAACTTGGACCCACTCACTTCAAGTACATCAGTGTACACCTCACAACTAAAGACACACAAATGTCTTAACAAGGGCTTCTTACTAGACCATTCTTCCATAGGTGTTTTGTCAACTAGCGCTACCATAGAAGAACGGTTCAACAAGTAACAAGTTGCTTCCATTGCTTCAGCCCAAAACTTATGTTCTAGACTAGCACTTTCAAACATGCTCCTTACTCTCTCCATCAATGATAGATTCATCCTTTCCACTACTCCATTTTCTTGCAAAGTATAAAGTTGTCATATTATGCCACTTGATGCCATGATCTACACAACATTTGTCAAATTTATATTGCAAAATGCACCATTGTTATCCATCCTTAAGTGTTTAATCTTTCTCCTAGTTTGATTTTCAACAAGGCTTTTAAATTCCTTAAACTAAATAAACACTTTAGATTTATTCTTCAAAAAATAAATGAATGCTCTTCTTAATAATCATCAATAAATGAAATATAATATCTTGAATTAGACAGAGAAGGAACATCCACATGACCAAATACATCAGAGTGAATATAGTCCAACAAACCAAAAGATTTTTTTGAGAACTAGAATAAACTAAACACAGTTTTGCTTTCCATAGATGCAATGTTCATAGAAATCAAATTTGAGGTTAAAATTAAACAACCCTTCAACTTGTTTTTTTTTATTTTTCAAGGTTTTTAAACCTTTCTTGCCAATATGGCCAAGCCTATAGTGCTAAAGCATTATTTTCAGAGCAAGAAGTTTAACTTCTATAGTAGTTGCACCATGGGTTGTCACATCACTTTTATCAGACTTTACAAAGACACTATTACAACACATAGGTTTGGCATCCAACCATACAACATTCCAATGCATTCACCCTTAATTAAAACAATAGAACCCCTAGTCATCTTACAACCACCATGGACAAATGTTACCTAGACTTTGACATCATTCATCTTGCTGACAAAAAGTAAGTTTCGAGCTAGATAGGGTATATGAAGTACTCCATCAATTCCATTTACTCTATCATCAAGGAACAAGATTCTAACTCTTCCTCTTCCAATGACCTATAGTATAAAATTGCTCACTAGGAATAACTTTCCACCATTGTACGGTTCATACTTTGAGAACCATTCTTTATGAGAAGTCATGTGGAAAGATGCTCCTAAATCTACCAACCATACATCATCAAATGCAAGCACTACCAAGGCTGCTACAAAGGCATTAGAATTGCTTTGAGAAGATTCAGTGTTAGAAGTATATTTCTTTTTTTTCTTCTCCTTGCAATCCCTTTAGATATGACCTTTCTACCCATAGTTCCAACACTTCACCTTGGACTTCTTTCCAAGAGTGGTAGATCTCTCTTGAGACTTTGACTTTGTGTCCTTCTTCTTACTTTTGTCCTTAGATCTACCTCATGCACTCAAAGCTTCTTTAGCTTCCTCAGAGGACTTCTTTCACATCTCCTCTAATAGAAGTGCAACAACTACTTCATCCATTTTCAACTTGGTAGTTGAACTTCCAATAGTCGTTACCAAATGATCTCATGAATCAAGTAATGAGCATAACATTAACATACACTGATCTTCTTTGTTGAAAAACACACCAACATATTTTAACTCTGAAATTAGCATATTAAATAAGTTCAAGTGATTTGTCATAGTCATTCCTCCATCCATCTTCAAGGAGTACAATTTCTTCCTTAGGAAAATTTTGTTTACCAAGGATTTTCCCTGATAAATGTGTCCTAATTTCTTCCACAAGGAATGCATGGTTTTCTCTTCATGGACATTCAATAAAAATAAGTCTACAAGACTAAGTCTTATTAATCCCCTGGACTTCTGATTCGTCAGTTCCCAATCTTCTTGTTTCATGTATGAAGGCTCAATTCTAGACACAATAGTCCACAAATCTTGATCAACTAGTAGATCTTCTACTTTAATTTTCCACAGCTCAAAGTTGGTGCCTTTGAAATTTTTAGTGTCCACTCATCCTAAGGTACCTATAATCTCAATTTATAGATAAAATCTTGCAAACTCCCACTAAAACCAAATTGGCACAAAAAACAAAATCCTACTCGACAAGGATAACACAATTGGCCAAGCTCTGATACCACTTGTTAAGAAAGCAATGGTGTAGAAACACTTTCTGAATGCCAAATAACAAGGGACTAAGAAATTTTAAAAAATAGAGATGAGATGTACAAGAAAAATGAACATGAAAAACACCAAGTACACCAGATAGAGAAATGAAAGATTTAATGTGGGAAACCCTTTCGGGAAAAAACCCACAACCACAAAAACCTCCAACTAACATTGTATTTCAATAAACAAAGTTATGTAGAAAACTTCAATTTTTTCTCAAGCTCAAATTGCCCTCACAATCAACCATGGTTTTCATTTCACACATTCTAATGAATTATTGCAACCATTAAAACATACTCCAATTTATTTCAGAATTCATTACACAAATGGTTACAAGAAAAACAATCTACCAACCATCTATCACACATAATCACCCATGCAACTGGTCATATGTAGTTATGTGACTTCATACTCAATCAGACACTCATCTTGCCAAACCTTCACTAGCACTACTCACACCTCATCGTGCATACATATTATGATTTCCTCCACCATACAGAAGGAATAGGCTTCATCGTACTAGCCATACAAACCAAACATGTATTCCACCGTACTATGTCGTACAGTCAAAACACATTCCTTGCAAATTTCACTATAGGATGGTCTTGTCGTACAGTATAGTCTCTTCACTTTTTAGCATAAAAATAGTTTTTCCCTTATATTTAATTTCTTCCCCAATTAAATGGTCATTCTGATCAAATTTGAGGTGTTTAAAGATTACTTTATGAATCTCATTATTTCTAATATTCTAAAGTTCCTGTGTTTAGATTGAATCATTGAATGATTGATTTTACAAATTCCTTTGTTTCAATTTAGTGACTCCTTAATTGTGAGCTTTAGGCCTAATTATTAGATGATACTAAGATATTCAATTTCTAATATGCCAAGGTGTGTGTGTGTGTGTGTGTGTGTGTATAATCTTACATCCTTTTACGTATGCAATTTATAATAAGGGCCTTTGGTGGATTGGCTGATTTTGATTCTAGTAGTAGAATTACGCAATCTCGTATCATTGATTAATGATATTTCCCTTAAGTTGGTTATTTTTCTTTGATTATTATACTTATGAATCTCTAATTGCTTTTTATAGTTTAATGAGCTTCAAAGCCAGACCCAAGTATTGATCTTATTCTTATTTTTATCAGTGTGATATTGCTATTAGATCTTAAGTGTGTAGTTCTTGAATCAAATTTATTGACCCGTGTTTTATGAGTAGTGGTTCATAAAAATACATTTTTGAATCTAGGTGATGTTCATAGAGGTGAAACAATGGATCTTCCTTTTGAGATCACCCATCCCATTACTACTCCAACTCAAGTGTTCCTTCAAGGTTAAGCCTACTTACCTTGCTACCCATTTGTAAAAAATTCAACAAGTGTTGTGTCATATGCACCATTCATTATAGAGTCCCTCTAGCTCATTGATTGATAGATGTCGTAACTTGTATACCAATCATTCTCATGGAAGATGGGTTCTTGTGAACCACTACCATAATATATGTACCAATGAGTTTGACTTGAAAAACTACACAATTGACTCCCCATAGCAATATTAGAATAGGTTTGATTTTGTGAGTGCATTAAGATACAAAAGCTTTTGATTTGCACTATGTCTCATTTTTTGGTTTAATATTTCAAATCATACTCAGTTGTTCATCATCAATAAGTGTGTTGAGTCATCTTCTTGATAATAGACCACTAAATATGATCTGTAAAAAATTCAAAAACAAAATTATACACAATAGAAATTAAAAACTTTAAATCTTAATCTAATGAATGGTAGCAAATTAATACCAATTATTCATGAATATACTTTGATAAGATTCTATGACCAAGCTCAACTCATTTATCAAACTATATTTTTTTAATAGGCATAGCCCCTATAATTTCTTTTTCTGTAATAATGGTATAATGTTTCTTAGGTACTTTAGAATCTCACTGAATTAATCATTTCCATTGTATGGTGCAGATCAACCACTAATGGATATGGATATTCTTATGCATATATTTTAGTCTGCATAGGTAGTGTAAAACAAAAGAATCTTACGAAGCCTTTACATACAACTCATTAACAATAGTTATTGCTATTGATGATAAAATAAAGAAACTATTGATTTATTATTTGTGTTCCACTTTTGACCTAATAGTTTCCTTTTATCTTTCCAATATAATGATGTTATGCATTACTTTGTATAAACTGAACAAATATTTAATGTCACCTTCAAAGGACCTATTATGTTTCTGTCATTTGAATAATAATTACTGAAATCATATGCCCTTTAAGTGATATGATAGTCCAAAATCTATAGTAGAGGTTGAAGACATGAAGTGGGTATCTTATGCAAGTTTTGTTGGAAGCTTCATGTACACAATGGTCAGTATGAGACTAGACTTTTCCCAAGTAAAGGAGTATTGAGTCAATTCATGGGGAATCTTGGCAAGCCACCTTGGGCTATTGTAAAAAGATTTCTAAGATATTTGAAAGGTACATCATAGTACACATTGTGCTATCAAGGTAACTATTGGAAATGATTGAAAAGATCATGAGGAAAATTGTTGGAATGATCATATGGAACTGGTAAAGAATGTTCTCAATCATTGTTTTGTCATTGATGTCAAACTTGCTACTTGTAGGAATGAAAATTGCTTTAGTGATCCAAATACTATCAATTGGTTGATTGACAAGGAGGATGCAATCAATAAGATGTAACTAGAACACATAGAGAAAGGTTGAATTTATGATGTTGTAATGAAGTCCAAGGATCAGCTAAGTCATTGATGAAAAAGTGTATTGATGACATACTCTAAGACATAGAGAATAGGCACATTGAAACATATCAAAGATGTAAGGTTTTAGCTAAGTCATTTGTAAAGACTAACTGAGATCATTAAGGAGCCAAATAGATTCCTAGTTGAAGCCAAGTAAGTGCCGAGTGAACTTTAGATGCCGAGCAGAATCAAGTGTCGAGTGCCAAACAGAATCAAGTGCCGAGTAGAATCAAGTGCCAAGCAAATACAAGTGTCGAGTAACACAGAGATGTTGAGCATTAGCAAACCAATAGTGTTGAGTTGTTCCATTATTTTGAAAATCAAAGATTCGCCAGATCTAAGCCAACATGGTGGTTATCTAGAAGTATGTGAATTAAATGGAAGATAAGAATGATGAGCTGGTGGCACAAAACACCATGTAGAACATTTTTGAGAATACAACTGGACTCTAGACGAAGTTTTCTAGATAAGAGCAAGATATGGGGTAGATACATTATATCCTACCTAATCCATTTGAAACCCTAAAATTGGAGAGGGAGAATTGAGTGGAAAAGGAAAACCAGATTTCTATTTAAGGAGTCATAGGGTCATGAAGCAAAGAGAGGAGAAGGTGGTCGAGCATAAAAGCATGAAGTGTTGAAGAAGGTGCTAAGGAGAAGAAAGCACATAAACTCTATTTGGATAGATGACCACAAGGATGATTGCATTGGCATGATGAGTAAGAAGACTCAAGGAGACGAAGCTTGAGAGGAAGACAAGATGTCAGACCTGAAGTGATTAAATCCAAGCAAAAGGATAGAATTGAAGTGAGATCTAAAATCTGCAAAGTATGTTGTAATTGTGAATTAAGTGGAAGCTGTGGAAATTACAATTTGTCTAGCTGTGGAAATTATCTCCTACTTATCAAGTATGTTGTAAGTTGTATCAGATCAAAAAGCCATTATCATTACTCTCTAGCAATTGTAACAGTTAGTTTAAATCCTATGGACTTAGGTTGGTTTAATAGCCATGAGGTAAATCTTTTAATAGGGTGACATTCCAAGTGAATGTTCTAAAGTCCTTTGATCAGGCCCATTCCTAACAGTTTGGTGAAATCCTCTAACAAGGTCGCATGTAATAGTGTGTTGTAATCCTTTAACAGGGCAGGCTTTTAACAGGGCATCACTTTAGAAGAGTGAAAATCAAGTAGCATGTTACTGGTGGTTATTCCCAAATTGGGTTTCCACATAAATCATTGTGTCATGTGTTGATCTTGCATATTTTATTCATGCATGTTGATTTGTTGTAACTTGCTAAGATGGTTGATTTAAGTTTGGATGGATGAAAAGTTTATAGACTCATTATAAGTTGTGAAAAAGTATTATTAGGGCATTTGGACCTTGAATAACTGATTCACCACCCCCCCCCCCCCCCCCCCCTCTTAGTTATTCTAAAGAATTCTAACAATTGGTATCAGAGCCAAACTGTTGATTCAGTTTAAAGGGACTATAAGCAGGAAAGATCAAAATGCCTAAGAGAGAAGTCCCCAAGCTCAACAAAGACAACTTTGTTGCATGGCAAAGTTTGATGAAGCTACATCTTGGATCCATAGGAGATTATGCCCAAAATTCAATTGTTACTGAACATATTGATCCAACTGGTACTCTTATTGCAGAAGATTTGAAAAATAAACAGGAACACAATCAGACAATGCTAGAAATTGCCTCTGCACTCAACTATGTTGAATTTGATGATATCAAAGGATGTGACACTGCATTCAAAATGTGGAAAGCCCTATTAGACATCTATGGAGAAGATCAGAATGTCCAAAGAGCAAAAAGAGAAAGCCTCAGAGGAAAGTTTGATGATATGAAAATGGAGGAAAATGAGAATGCTGCTCAGTATGGCACAAGAATAAAGGAAGTGGTAAGTGCAATAAGATGTTTGAGTGGTCAATTGGATGAAGATACTGTTAATAGTAAGTTCTTAAGAACTTTGCTCCCTATCTATGCTATTAGAGTATCAGCAATACAAGAACTAAGATGTGCACCAAGAAACAATCTAAGTTTTGAAGGTATAGTGGGTAGACTCACTACATTTGAGTTATCTAACTTTGACAACTACAGACCTGAGAATGTTGAATCTTCTTTCAAGGCCAAGCTATCACTGAAAGATGCTAAACAAGTAAAATCAAAAAAGGGAAGAAAGATGAAATATGTATCCAGTGACAGTAGCATTGATGAGGAAGATGTGGAACAATTGGAAGCACTACTTGCTAGAAGATTTCATAGAGGAAAAGGAAAATTCAAAGGTAAGATGCCTATCATTTGTTTCAATTGTAATGAAGTAGGTCATATTGCTGCTAGGTGTACATAGAAAAAAGATTACAAGAAAGGAAACAAATACAAATTCAGAAGAGATGATGAAAAGAGAGATTACAAAGACAAAGGCAAGAAGTGTTATATTGTTGAAGAAAATTCTGATGATAATGATGATGAAGTTGTTTATGTAGCCATGAAGGACCAATCTGATGAAGAAGAACCTACAGCACTGGTAACATGTATGAACAAAAATGACAGATGGATCATAGACAGTGGATGCTCACATCACATGACAGGAGACAAAAGTAAGTTTGTTAACTTTACTCAGTATGATGGAAATAGTGTTAGATTTGGTAATGATGCTCCATGTCAAATCAAAGGAAAAGGTTCCATTAAGCTCATAGAGAAAATTTCGTGTGATAATGCATACTATGTTGAAGGATTAAACTACAATTTGTTGAGTGTCTCACAGTTAGGCAATATAGGATGCAAAGTAGAATTTGGAAACAAAATTGCAAAAATCTATGATACTGATGGTAAATTGATAGGAAAAGGAGATCAAACAAGGAGTAATTTTTTTTACCTTGATATGGATGGTGTTTCTTGTTTTATTGCAAAATTTGATGATGAATGGTTATGGCATAGAAGGCTATGTCATGTTAACTTTGACAATCTGGTCAATATTAGTAAAATGAAGAAAGTCAGAGGTTTACCAAAATTGAAGAAGCCTGATAATATCATGTGCAAACAATGTTAGCTAGGAAAGATGACAAAGTCAAGTTTCAAAAGCAAAAACTATACATCTAAAGAAGTACTTGAGTTAGTTCATACTGACTTACGTGGTCCAATGGAAGTACAAAGCTATAGAGGAGATAAGTACATAATGTTGTTTGTTGATGACTATTCCAGGATGATGACTGATATGTTCTTAAGACAAAAATTTGATGCCTTTCAAATGTTTAAGTAGTATGTGGCTAGAGTTGAAAAGGAAATAGGAAAAAGCTTGAAATATTTGAGATCAGACAGAGGTGGTGAATTCACATCAAAAGAATTCAAGATATTTTGTAATGACAAAGGAATCAAAAGACAAATGTTAGATCCTAGAACTCCCCCATAGAATGGAATTGCTGAAAGAAGAAATAGATTTGTTATTGACTATGCTAGAACATTAATGATGGAAAAGGCTATTGCTCTAAAATATTGGAGAGAAGCTGTGAGTGTAGCTCTTCATACACTGAACCGAGTACAAGTCAAGAAAGGTACAAATACAACACCTTTTGAATTATGGTATGGTCACTCACCCAATGTAAAACATTTCAAAGTATTTGGTTGCAAATGCTTTATCCTTAAAGATGCTATGGCACAAACTTTGAGTTGTGAAAACTTAAAGTTGAAGATATGTTAGTTGATCAAGATCTATGGATCATCGTGCCTACAAAAAAGACCTTCAGGTGTAAATCATGAAGATTGGGATCTAGTAGATTGAAAGGGTAGAGGACTAATAAGAACGAGTCTTGCAAATTTAGTTTTATTGAATTTTTTTTGAGGAGAAAACTGCACATTCTTCTGGAAGAAGTTGGGAGACATTTAGCAGGGAAAATCCTATTGACATTATGGTCAAGTTTGTTTATTAGTGACTCACACTTAGTCAAATGGTTAGTAGCTATTGAGCTTATCTTGTAGTTTACAGTGTTAACTAAGTAATTCAAGTTCTACCGAGTTCTACAGTTGCTACCGAGCCCCAAAATTAGTATTTAGTTCACACCAAGCAGTATCTACTAAGTTGATGTGTATCAGTGCAAACTGAGCTTCATAGTATTTACCAAGTTGCACAGTGCAAACCATGGTCTCCAATGTTTTCCAAGTTTGCAACATCAATGATGTGAATCAAGTGTTGACTGAGCTAGGAAGTGTCAACTAAGTGATTCATTTTATATCGAGCTCATAGTGTTAGTATTGACTAAGTCTTGCAGCGTCAACCAAGTGATTTAATTTATATGCCAAGTTTCGTAGTGTTCACCGAGTCACTAGTGTTGATTAAGTTCAAACTACTTGGAAGTGATTAGTATGAACTATGCTTCTACATCTATCGAGAGCATGGCAATGCCAATTGTTGGCAATGGTTTTTGAGTATCAAAACCTCATCGAGTTTGTCTCAAAACTCGAGTACTAGTAGTTGAGCTAACTTTGTGTATTTTGGTGAAATTTGTATTGTAGCTAACTTTGATGAATTGTAATTTGGATTGGTATATATGTAATGTGTGGTACCAAATCCAAAGAAGATATAGAATAAGAAAGAAAAGAACATATGGTGCAAATTAAGAAGGCTACAAGCAATATAAGGAGAAACAAAGATTTATCTATCATAGCAAGGTGATCATTGCACTCCAAAGGAATCTCAACTAGCAAGTCAAAGTTGTAGATCAGAGATCAACCACTGGTTCATCCTAACAGGTGGAATAGTTAAATCCTTTCATAAGGTAGACTTAATAGTATTTTACAAATCTCTTTACTAAGTGCATACTTCATCGTATGTTATGTAAATCCTTTAGCAAGGTGGACCTAGCAGTCCTTATTGCTCTTAATAGGGTAGATCATCAGAAGTGATCAATTGTAAGCCTTAACCAGCCAACTTTATACTACAATACTAAAGCTTGTGGTATCATCCCCACCCCAGTTTTACTTTCTATTTGGAAGGTTTTTGGGTCACCATATCTTGTGTCAAAGTGTTATGAATGTTTTCAATTTTTCATGCATGCAATTAGATCTGAATATATATGAAAGATTAATTAGTGAAATAAGAATAAGTTTTATTGGTTCCTAATTCACCTCTCCCCTCTTAGTAACCTAGCCTATCCTATATTTCCAACAATTGGTATTAGAGCCTTGTGGTTCTCAAAAGAAGTTTAACAACTTGAGCAAAGATCAGAGGCAATGGAGGTATTAGGCTAGATAAAGCTATTGATAATGAAAAGCTAGATTTGGAATTGGCTATTGGACAACTTAAGAAAGAAAAAGAGAAACTCTCTCAATCCTTGAAAAGAAGAAAATATTTTGCAGTACAAATAAATGAAAAACTCTACACTAAAGAAAGAATTGAAGATATCTATCTAAAAATAAATTTAGATGAAGCTAATGAGGCAATCAAAGACCTATTAGAAAAGAATTGTAATCTTCAAGAAGAAGTTAGAAAACTAAAAAGAGAACAAGAAATTCAATTAGTAAGATTGTATGAAGTCATGGAAGAAAAAGCCAAAGCCAAAGAAGAGATAGAAGGAAAGAACAATGAAATTCAGCATCTATCCCTTCAATAGATAGACTTCATTGATCAACTTACTAATGCAAATGAAGAAATCATGAATCTAAGATCAAAGAATGAAAGATTGCAAAATGATCTAAACACTGAAAACAAAACCAATGAGAGGATGATGAAATCTCAAATAGACATGAATTAGTTGAATGAGCAAAGTCAATACAGATAGAAAGGAAAAGTAGGAATAGGATACACAGAAGAAGGTGAATCATCCAAGCAAGGAGCTCAAAAGAATCAAAGGCCTACTTGCAACCACTATGGTAAGTTAGATCACACATCAAACAAATTTTGGAGTAATGGTAAAGAAAAATTCAATGCAAGGTGTTACAATTGTAATAAGCATGGTCATAGAGATAATGAATGCAAAGAGAAACCTAACTTTGAAGGTAAATGTCACAAATGCAAGAAGCATGGGCACAAATCTTCTAAATGCAAAACCAAGATGTTGAACCCAGAAGAATAGATTGTGAAAGCCATATTTGGTTGGGACTATAACACATGGTGTAGATGTCACTACTATCGAGAATTCAGGCACATTGGAGAAAATTGGAGCAAATTGTGTGAAACATCGCATGAGGACAAGAGACACCACTAGAAGATGTTTTATTTGTATAGAACTTGGACATCTTGTCAAGAACTGTATGAACACTGGAAGGATTGGAGATGAAATGAAATCCAAAGCTGACAATATCAGAAAGAAAATGGGGCAGCAATGGATTCTAAAATCTTCTAAGAATGCAAGTTCAAGCCATGAAGCACATGTCACTCAAGAATCAGGTGACTCAATAATTTCTACTTGATCTCCCACGGGGATGATTGGGACTAAGACTCTAAAGTAGACATCTAACATTAGTTCTAGCTAGTTAGAAGGAAAGATCCATATTAGCATTCAAGATGCAAAGGGATCACCAAGTGTCTAAGGAAAATCTAGACCTTACTGAGCTAGGTCGGGTTGCAAGACCCTGCCAAGCAAGGTCAAGATACACCAAAACATTATGTGGACACCGAGTTATGAATGACTCTACCATGCACTAAGGTTGAACTGAGTGGAAGATAGTCTATCACCAAATAAATGATCATACCAAGCATTTATATTGATTGGAAAGTGAAAATGTGTCAAAAGAAAGGGAATCAAATTCATTTATCACCGTGAATTTTTGAAGAGCTATTTGCAAAGTGCAATTTTTGTGCTTCCAAGAAAGTTGTGCATTTGTTGTTGAAAGATTTGTGTGTTTTCATAAATCATACCGAGCATGGCATCCTCTAGTAGCAAAAACAAGAAAGGATCTAAGATTTTGGTTTGAGGAGTCGATTAGAAGGCACCAGACTTCAAATTGAGTCTAACAATTGTAGAAGTGCTTGATCCAATAGGAGCTTAGTCATAGATTCCACCAAAGATATTACTTGTTAATGATATTTGTTCACATTTTTATTTTTCAATACAAGATATAGAACCCTAGAGATGGATGAGACTCTAGAAAAGTTATGTGTTGAATGGTGTGTTGAAACCAAAGCATCAACATTTGGAGACCAAGGGTTTAACACACATTTCACATATGCCTCGAGACTTTTAGATAAAATGGATAAGGTTTATCCTTAGTTGTGTACATAATAGGAAGTTATGGTTGGAGCAGCCTATTCAAATAACAAAGAAAATGATTCATCAAATCACAGGGCTCCCAATGTTGAACAAGGAAAAGACTACCAAAACCCTAAGCCAAGTAGAACTAGAAAGAAAAACTCTTGCCAAGTGGGATGGTAAAGGCATGAAGATTAGCAGTGTGACTGACATGGAGCTAAAATTTTGAATTCATGTAATAGCTCATAAGATCTATAGCTCCAGTGATCTCAACAACGTGTCATGTGAGGCAATTGTTTTGGCTCTCAAGGTGGTGAACAACAACATGTCCTTCGACCTTACTAAGCTAATGTCAAATCAATTTAATAAGAAAACAAAGAGCATCAAGACTTCAAAGAACAACTTGTGTAAGTTCAGTTCACTCTTGACTTTTTTATTCTTCTTTGTGCAAAAGTTTTTTCCTTTAAAAGGTTTAGTCATATGGAGAAAAGATGTACCATTACTATATCAGATTAATGAATATATAGCAAAGATGGGTGAGAAATTTGTTAGTATCATAGACAATTACTTTGATTCATTCAAGGAAAAGATGAATAGCAGATTTAGAATTCCTAAGAAACTTGTAGAAGATTACAAGGATGATGTTTGCTTCATGGTAGACTATGATAAAGTGTACATTCAAGCAGTCAAACCTAGAGTGGTGTGGGTTAAGCCTCTAAGTTATGAGATTAACATTGATGAAACTAGGGATATCATTGAGGCACTATTGAAGGAACCTATGGATCCCAAGGCCACATATTTTGGTACTTTTGATGAGGCCAAAGCTAGAATAGAATGAGCTTCCTCAAGTAGTCAGCAAAGGAAAGAAGAGGATAGCAAAACTGAGGCAAGCAAGTTATACTCTCCTATTGATAGAAAGAAAAGGAGATGATGTGGAAGAAGATGATGCATAAGTTGCAGAAGATGAGGCAAAAGGAAAAAAATTTGAAGACGAAGAGCCAATCAGGAAGAAGGGTAAGGTTATCATAACCAAACCTACCAAGTCATCTATTGCAATATTCATAAGAAGAACATCTAGATCAAGAAAGAAATTGAAATTAGGTGAAGAAGATGCAGAGGAAATTATTTCCAAAAGGCCTCCACCTACATTTCAAGAAAAAATAAAGGAAATTGATGTAGGAGCTAGCATGGAAAACTTCAAATCCCTTAGATATGAGACTAGGAGTGCAGATGAGAAAAATCAAGTTGAAGACATGTTGATGTCAAAGTTGGGTAAATGGAAATACTCTCCTGATGAACTCATAAAAAAAATTCCAAATGAGCTTATCCAATCAATCAAGCCTAAGTGGTAAAATGCTAGGAAAATTGCAAACAACATCTATGAATAGACTCTAAGGCAACTCATGCCAAGTCTCAGTAACAAAGAGATGAAAATTCCATGAAGAAAAATGAGAAGAAGCTCACTCTTAAGTTCAATACATGTCTTGTGTTGATAAAAGACATAGAATCTATAGTGAAGACAACTACTACCACATGGTAGAACATTTACAAACTTCATCAATCGAGTGACTTTTTGTTCATGTCAATGATAAAGAGGATGAAGATGATAAGGAAGATAATGACATTGATGATGAAGAAGGTGTAGAAATAAAGGATGATGTAAATCTAGATAATGAGGAGCAAGAATAATAAGCTACTAAGGAGGATCTCCCTAAGATTCAAAATATTGAGGAAACTGGCCCAAAGAAGATTGTAGCAACAGTTATGGCCTCATTTCTTGACTATCTAAGAAAATATTTAATGCCATCAAGCTCAAAGAAATCTTTTGCCAAGTTGGCTGTGGAAACCACTACAACACCATGCACCCAAACAATCTCTATAGCTATTAAGCTAAGTACCATATTGACTGAAGCAATCAACACTTCATCTACCGAGCAACTAGTGCTTCCTCCATCATTAGATTTGGCTACACAACAACTAGGTATTTTTACTGTCAATACAACATCTAATTTTGTTGCTAGCCCTTCTATTTCTATGGTTGTTACTACTCTAATTATGCAAAGAGTAAGTACAAAGATAGTTAAAAGCAAGCCTCAATTGAGTATTAAAGTTCCAAGCAAAGACAAAGGTAAAGAAGAAGACATTGATCTTGATAAGGATATAGTTATCCTGAATTAGGATATCTCTACTCTGAATCCTAATCAAATGAACATCATAGATGAACTATTGTAGAAGAAAGCTAAGCAACAGAAGCTTAGAGAAGAGAAAACCAAAGAAAATCAAGTGCTTGAAGATGTGAAGAACATACTTGTAGATGCACTAAGTATCAAGGTTGATGATACAAAACCTATTTTGGTTCAGTTAGCAGAAGTTGTTCAAAAATTTAATGAAAATTTGAATGGGAAAGAAAAATTTGTTACAAAGGGTAGAGAGGAAATTAGAGAACAAAGTATTGGAGCAAGTTGCACAAAAAATTGCAATATATGAAGTAGACTTGTCTACTATTCTTAGCTCATTAGAAACCTCTACAAATAATGTTACTTCATTATTCAGCAAGTTACTTGATATGTCTATCATCACTCAGGAAATCAAAGATAAATTATCTAAGATAGATGAAGACTTAAAGGCAAGTGCACACCAGTTGTCACTTGACCCAAACTACAGTTATGCTCACTACTCAAAGATCATATTTCTAACTAATATGAAAGAATAATTATTAAGGGAAGAAGCCAAGATCGGGGCCACAATTGTAGACATCCAAGGCATGATTCTCCCAAACACAGCTGCATTGAAGAAACACATTGCACATGTCAAAACTCTCATCCATGATAATAAATTCTCCATAGTTGATCACATGATGGAGTTATTAGCAGAAGTACAGATTGCATTACATGCAAGCAAGGTGTTATAGAAAAATTGGGACAAGACAATGGCATTTATTTTGAAGGTACATTTTGATTTCTTGTCACATTTTGGCATTACCATGTAGCATACACCTTTGGCATTTACATCAAAAAGTGGGAGAAGATGAGATATAAGATATAAAGGGGGAGAAGATCTGATATAAAGATATGAGATATATAGTAAGATGTATCGGGGAGTAACAGAATATTCATGTATAGTTAATCAGAAAACATCTCTTACAAAAACAATTTTGAAAAATCTCAAAAACAAAGTATGTTACCAAGTTGAAGACCTAGGATAGAGACTAAAGATTGTTTTGAACTTGAAATTTTGAGAATTCAATTTTTGATTGATAAGTGTTTTTGTCACTAATGTCAAAGGGGAAGATTGTTGACACTATGGTCAAATTTGTTTATTAGTGACTCACACTTAGTCAAATGGTTAGTAGTTATTGAGCTTATCGTGTAGTTTACAATGTCAACTAAGTAATTCAGGTTATACTGAGTTCTATAGTGGCTACCAGGTCCCAGAATCAATATTCAATTCACACCGAGCAATATCTACCAAGTTGATGCATATCAGTGCAAACTAACTTCATAGTATTTATGGAGTTGCATAGTGCAAATTATGGTCTCTAGTGTTTGTCAAGTTTGTAACATTGGTGATGCGAATCAAGTGTTGACTGAGCCAAGAAGTGTTGACAAAGTGATTCAGTTTATATCGAGCTTGTAGTGTTAATATTGATTGAGTCTTACAATGTCAACCAAGTGATTCAATTTATATGCCAAGTTTCATAGTGTTCACTAAGTCACCAGTTTTGATTGAGTTCATACTAATTGGAAGTGATTAGTATGAATCATGATTCTACATCTACCGATAGCACGATGATGTTGAGTGTTGACAATGGTTACCGAGTATCAGAACCTCACTGTGTTTGTCTTCAAAACTCGAGTACCAGTAATTGAGCCAACTTTGTGTATTTTGGTGAAACTTGTATTGTAGCTGACATTGATGAATTATAATTTGGATTGGTATATATGTAATGTATTGTTATCACATCCAAAGAAGATATAGAATAAGAAATAAAAGAGCATATAATGCAAATTAAGAAGGCTACAAGCAATATAAGGAGCAACAAAGATTTATCTATCATAGCAAGGTGATCATTGCACTCCAAAGGAATCTCAACTAGCGAATCAGAGTTGCAGATCAGAGTTCAACCACTGATTCATCCTAATAGGTGTAATAGTTAAATCTTTTTACAAGGTAGACTTAATATTCTTTTGAAAATCTCTTTACCGAGTGCATACTTCATTGTATATTTTGTAAATCCTTTAGCAAGGTGGACCTACCAATCCTTATTGCTCCTAATAGGGAAAATCATTAGAAGTGATCAATTGCAAGCCTTAACTGACCAACTTTATACTAGAGTACTAAAGCTTGTGGATATCATCCCCACCCCATTTTTAGTTTCTATTTGGAAGATTTTTGGGTCACCATATCTTGTGTCAAAGTGTTATGAATGTTTTTAGTTTTTCATGCATGCAATTAGATTTGAATATATATGAAGGATTAATTGGTGAAATAAGAATAATTTTTATTGGTTCTTGATTCACCCCTCCCCTCTTAGTAACCTAGCCTATCTTGTATTTCCAAAAAATCCTTGGTGAACCAGCTTTTCCTGAGAAAGAAATTGTACTCTTTGAAGATGGATAGAGGACTGACTATGGAATATCATCTAAACTCATTTGATATGGTGATTGCACAATTGAATTCTATTGGCATGTCTATTAGTGAAGAAGAGTGTTGCATGCTATTGTTTTTCTTGTTTCATAATTCATGAGATCACTTGGTAATGGCCATTGGATGCTTGACTACCTAGTTTAAAATGGATGAAGTAGTTGCTACACTATTATCAGAGGAGATGCAAAGGAAGTCATGTGAGGTGTTCAAAGTAGCTCTCATTATGTGAGGGAGATCCAAGGATAAAAGTAAGAAGGACACAAAATCAAAGTATCAAGAGCAATGATCTGTTACTCCTAGAAAGAAGTCCTAGAGTATGGGTAGAAAGCTCATATTTGAAAGGATTGCAAGGAGGAGGAGGAGAAGAAGAAGAAAAAGAAATACTCTACTAACACTAAATCTTTTCAAAGTGACATTGATGCCTTTGTAGCAGCCTTCACAATGCCAATGTCCAACGACATATGGTTGGTGGATTTAGGAGCATCATTTCACACGATGTCTCACAAAGACTGGTTCTCAAAGTATGAACCATACAATGGTGGAAAGGTGTTCCTAGCAAGTGATTATACACTAGGCATCATTGGAAGAGGAAGAGTCAAAATCTAGTTCTCCAATGACAAAGTAAAGGAAATCGATGTAGTACTTCATATACCTAGTTTGGTTTGAAACTTACTTCCTATCACCAAGTTGAATGATGTCAGAGTCTAGGTAACATTTTTCCATGATGGTTGCAAGATGACTAAGGGTTCTATTGTTTTAGTTAAGGGTGAACACATGGAACAATGTATTAGTTAGATGACAAACTTATATGTTGTAATTTCATCTCTGTCAAGTTTGATAAATATCATATGGAAACACATGGTGTAAATGATGTGGAAGTTAAACTTTGTGCTGAGAAAACAATGCTCTCACATTATAGGCTTGGCCATATTGGCGAGAAAGGTTTAAAAACCTTGAAGAATAAAAACTTGGTTGAGGGGTTGGTTGATTGTAACCTTGAATTTGATTTCTGCGAACTTTGCATCTATGTCAAGAAAAATTATGTTCAGTTGTATTCTAGTTCTAAAAAATCTTCTAGTTGTTGGACTATATTCACTGCAATGTATTTGGTCCTGTGGATGTTCCTTCTCTATCTAATTCAAGATAATATGTATCATTTATTGATGATTATTCAAGAAGAACAGTCATTTATTTTTTGAACACTTGATGAGGTGGTAGATATTTTGTACACCCCTAGTTGTAAACCCTGAGAACTACCTCTATATGTGGTTGTTTGATTTGATAATTACAATGGCCCACCTTGGGACCAAGATGGCCCATAAAGTTTACCTATAACCTTGGGTAATCTGATGTAGGGGCATCTAAGGTTCTTGAAGATTCTAGCATTTGTATGGAGAGATGGAGGTCCTCGGTCATCTCTATGGTGTTTCTTAGTTGGAGGCTTGACGGAATGGGCTTGGTGGACAAGCTTGGTGCTTGGTCGATGAATAAGGGTGGGTGATTGATCATTATTGGGCATACTGTTGGATGAGGTGCTTGGTCGCTAAAGGTACTCAGTTGTCATGGGGCTCAGTCATTGAAGAGCTTGACACTCACTGTTGTGCTCAGCATGTATTGGATGCTTGACATGTATTGGTTTCTTGACATGTGTTAGTTTATCAACATGTGTTGGTTGCTCGACAATGCTTCAAAGTTTACTGACACTCGATAGTGTGTTGGTGTTGACTAGAGTTCTTGGTGCATTTAATGTATCTAGCATGTGATCATGATGTGGATTAATTTGGGAGTTTATGTGGACCTATGTGTGGTCTTGGTTATCTCTCCTATGAGCATTCAATCATTGTTGTAAACTTGGGGCTTGTTCTAAGTATTTTGTGTGGTTATCACATATTAATTGCAGGATAACATGAGGGTAACATTTTGTATTTAATTTTTGTTGTAAGCCTACTGGTGGCTTAAATATGCATTTAATGCTAGGGGTTTATTTAATTTTGTAATTGCTAGGTTGACTTGTGGCTTAGTTGGGTATAAGTAAGGGGTCTTGTGGAGTCTTTAGGCATTCATCCAAAGGGAGTGGATCCTAAGTTTAGTGTGGAGTGGGTAAAGGGTGAGTTTTCTTGAGTCTGTGGATAGAGTATTGAATGTGAGGTAGTTTAGACTAGGAGTATGATAGAGTTGTGAGTTTGTGAGAAGGGCTAGTGGCTATGATTTAGAAACAAGGAGGTTGCTTGGTGGCTTGTGAGCACAAGTTGAGATCTTGGGGATTTCTACTAGAATGTTGTTGTGTTACAGATCTAGACTACCTAAGATTAGCATGGAGTTGGATCTTGAAGAACTGTTATTGTAATTTCTTTTATATTGGTCGTAACCCTGAAGGCCTTACAACTGAGCATATTGTATGTAAACAATTATATTTATGAATAAAGTGTTGTGATTTGGTATAAGATCTTGATTTATTATTGTGTTTCTATTGTGTGATTATTTTTTGGGGGCTAGGACATCTCCTTTAGGGATTCTCCTACCTTGCACTACATCAAGAGGTATCAGAGCACATTTTTTTCCTGAGAGTGTAGACAAATCATCAAAGTTGTGGTAGTTTGCACCAAGACTTGGGTTGAGAGAAGTTGATCTAAGAAGATCTTGATCTGGTGGTGGATTGTTCTTTCTAGAGTCTTAGATCACAAGGTGGCATATCTTGGTTCTAACTTGCAATTGCAGAGGACTTGTAGATGGATCAATGGATGTGAAGATGGAAGGTTGATCTTATTGAGGCATGATCACAAAGATTTTGTGGATAGAAGATCTATGTTCCTAGACTTGCAATTTGGTTCCTGATTATTTGTGTGAGTTGTTAGGTTGCAATCTAACTTGCAAATAATTCAAGTTTATCACAAGGAGTGTGGGAAGGATTTGTTGCAAAGGGTTTACGAAGATATTGGGAGATGGATCTGAGAGGATTGGACCCTAGGATGATTACGACTCTTTGTGATGTTGTGGAGAGGAGGTTTTCTAAGATGTCTACTCAATTTGAAGCTAGTTTGGATGATTGAGCTAAGGAGGTGTCTACTCAGTTTGAAGCTAGCATGGTTGATAGAGTTAAGGATGGGATAAGGAAGGCATTTCATAGATATTTGTGGATTTTTAGTCTACTAATCTGGAAGAGAGTTGTCTGGTTAGTTAGAAGACTTATTCAAGAAAGAAGATGGCATAGAGAGGTCAAGGTGGAAGGGGTTGGTTTTGTTGATTAGTTTGTGGAGTCTAATAGAGAGCCTGTAGAGAAAATTAAGGTTGTTGTTGAGGATATTCCTAACCTTGTTGATGTTGGGATGGAGATAGTAGAGCACTTGGTTGTGGATGATCTAGTTACCGTTGGTGATGAGTTACATGTTGCAGAGCATCTTGTTGTGAGCAATAAGATTACTCGTGTTGTGAGTTTGGAATGTGTTGATGGAGATCTACATATTGCTGTTGATATGGATTTTTTTGTTGCTAGTGTGGACTCACTAGTTGCAATTGTCAATGTGGATTTTTTGGTGAAGCATTATGGTTAGTTTGTTCTTGGGAGTGAGCATGTTGATTGGATGGTTGAGATTCTAGTGTTTGACAAAATGATGCAAATGTAGATGATGTACAGATTGGATTTATTGTCCCTATTGGAGTGGAAGCCTTTGGTGAAGATGAAGATGGTTATTGATCTTTCTTTGGGCATCAAAGTGTGGGACACACTTTTCTATTTACCTTGGGAGTCTGATGCAGGGGCATCTGAGGTTCTTGAAGATTCTGGCATTTGTATGGAGAGATGGAGGTGCTCAGTCATCTCTAAGGTGTTTCTCAATTAGAGGCTTGACCAAATGGGCTTGGTGGATAATCTTGGTGCTCAGTCAATGAAGAAGGGTGGGTGCTCGGTTGTTACTGGGTGTAGTGTTGGCCGAGGTGCTTGGTCGTTGAAGGTAACTTAATCATTGTGGGGCTCAGTCGCTAAAGAGCTAGGAAGATAATGTTGCTCAACACTCATAGTTGTGCTCAACATGTATTAGGTACTTGCATTGTATTGGTTTCCCGGAATGTGTTGCTTACTTGGCATGTGTTGGTTGTTCAGCAATGCTTTTGAGTTTGCTAACACTCGGTAGTGTATTGGTGCCGACTAGAGTTCTTGGTTTATTTTATGCATGTAGCGTGTGATCGTGATGTGGATCAATCTTAGAATTTGTGTGGACTTATGTGCAGTCTTGGTTATCTCTCCTATGTGCAATTAATCATGGTTGTAAACTTGGGGCTTGTCCTAAATATTTTGTGTGGTTATCTCATGTTAACTGTAGGATAACATGAGGGTAACATTTTGTATTTAATATTTTTTATGAGCTAACTTGTGACTTAAATGTGCATTTAATGCAATGGGTTTATTTAATTTTGTAATCGATAGGCCGACTTGTGGCTTAGTTGGGTATAAGTAAGGGGTCTTATGGAGTCTTTAGACATTTACTCAGAGGAAGTGGATCTTGAGTTTAGTGTGGAGTAGCTAAAGGGTGATTTTTCTTGAGTTTGTGGACAAAGCGTTGAAAGTGAGGTAGTTTACAACAAGATTGTGGTAGAGTTGCGAGTTTGTGAGAAGATCTAGTGGTTGCGGTTTCGAAACAAGGAGGTTTCTTGGTGGCTTGCGAGCACAAGTTGAGATCTTGGGGGTTTCTACCAGAGTGTTATTGTGTTATAGATCTTGACTAGCTTGGATTAGCATGGAGTTGGATCTTGAGGGAGCTTGAAGAATTGCTATTGTAATTTCTTTTGTATAGTAACCCGGAAGGCCTTACAACTAGGCATATTGCATGTAAACAGTTATATTTATGAATAAAGTGTTGTGATTTGGTATCAAATCTCTCTTTATTGTTGCGTTTCTGCTATGTGATTATTTTCTTGGGGCTAAGACATATCCTTTGGGGATTCTCTTGCCTTGCACTATGTTAGGAGGTATCAGAGAACATTTTTTTCCTAAGCGTGTAGATAGATCATCGAAGTTCTGGCAGTTTGCACTAGGACTTGGGTTGAGAGAAGTTGATTTGAGAAGATCTTGATTTGGTGGTGGATTGTTCTTTCTAGAGTCCTAGATTGTGAGGTGTTAGATCTTGGTTTTGACTTGCAATTGCAAATGGCTTGTTGAGGCATGATCACAGAGAGTTTTTGGATAGCAAATTTGCATTCTTGGACTTGTGATTTGGTTCCTGATTGTTCATGTGAGGTGTCAAGTTGTGATCCGACTTGCAAATAATTTAGGTTTATCACAAGGAGTGTGGGAAGGATTTTTTGCAAAGGGTTTACAAAGATCTTGGGAGATGGCTTCGAGAGGATTGGACCCTAGGATGATTGTGAATCTCCATGATATGGTGGAGAGGAGGTTTTCTAAGATGTCTACTCAATTTAAAGCTAGTTTGGATGATCGAGCTAAGGAGGTGTCTACTCGGTTTGAAGCTAGCTTGGCTAATCAAGTTAAAGATGGGATAAGGAAGGTATTTCGTAGATGTTTGTGGAGTTGGAGTCTATCGATCTAGAAAAGAGTTGTCTAGCCAGTTAGAAGACTTATTCGAGAAAGAAGATGGCATAACAAGGTTGAGGTGGAAGAGGTTGGTTTTGTTGATCAGTTTGTGGAGTCTGATAGAGAACCTGCAGAGCAACTTGAGGTTGTTGTTGAGGATATTCCTAACCTTGTTGATATCGGGATGGAGATTGCAGAGCACCTGGTCATGGATGATCCAATTGTTGTTGATGATGAGTTACATGTTGCAGAGCATCTCGTTATGAGCAATGAGATTGCTAGTGTTGTGAGTTTGGAATGTGTTGATGGATATCTACATATTAGTGTTGATATGGAGTTTTTTGCTACTGGTGTGGATTCACTAGTTATTTTTGTGGATGTGGATTTGTTGGTGAAGCATTATATTTAGTTTTTTCTTGGGAGTGAGCATGTTGATTGGATGGTTGAGATTCTGGTGTTTGACAGATTGATGCAAATGTGGATGATGTGTTGATTAGCTTTCTTGTCCTAGTTGAAGTGGAATCCTTTGGTGAAGATGAACATGGTTGTTGATCTTTCTTTGGGCATCAAAGTGTGGGATACACTTTTTTATTTACCTTGGGAGTCTGATGCAGGGGCATTTGAGGTTCTTGAAGATTCTTCCATTTGTATGAAGAGATGGAGGTGCTTGGTCATCTCTATGGTGTTTCTCAGTTAGAGGCTTGACCAAATGGGCTTGGTGGATAAGGTTGGTACTCAGTCGATGAACTCGGATTTGACACTCACAGTTGTGCTCGACATGTACTGGGTGCTCGACATGTACCAGTTTATTGGCATGTGTTGGTTGCTCGGCATGTGTGTGGTTGTTCAAAAATGCTTGGGAGTTTGTTGACACTCGATAGTGTGTTGATGCCAACTAGAGTTCTTGGTGCATTTAATGCATGTAAAGTGTGATCATGATGTGGATTGATCTAGGAGTTTGTGTTAACCTATGTGTGGTCTTGGTTATCTCTCCTATGTGCATTTAATCATGGTTGTAAACTTGGGGCTTATCCTAAGTATTTTGTGTTGTTATCACATGTTAACTACGAGATAACATGAGGGTAACATTTTGTATTTAATGTTTGTTGTGAGCCGACTTGTGGCTTAAATATGCATTTAATGCGAGGGGTTTATTTATTTTTGTAATTGCTAGGCTAACTTGTGGCTTAGTTGGGTATGATCAAGGGGTCTTGTGGAGTCTTTAACCATTCATTCAGAGGGAGTGGATCCTAAGTTAAGTGTGGAGTAGCTAAAGGGAAAGTTTTCTTGAGTCTGTAGATAGAGCGTCGAATGTGAGGCAGTTTACAATAGGATTGTGGTAGAGTTATGAGTTTGTGAGAAGGGCTAGTGGCTGCGGTTTAAAAACAATGAGGTTGCTTGGTGGCTTGCGAGCACAAGTTGAGATCTTGGGGGTTTCTATCAGAGTGTTGTTGTGTTACAGATATGGACTAGCTAGAATTAGCATGGATTTGGATCTTGAGGGATCTTGAAGAACTGTTATTGTAATTGCTTTTGTATTGGCCATAACTTGGAAGGCCTTACAGTCGAGCATATTGCATGTAAAAAAATATATTTATGAGTAAAGTGTTGTGATTTGGTATCAGATTTTGCTTTATTGTTGTGTTTCTGTTGTGTGATTATTTGCTAGGGGTTAGAACATCTCCTTTGGAGATTCCCATGTCTTGCACTGCATCATAATCATAGACAAATAACACTATCCATGTCATGGACACTCACCATACATAAATCCTAAAGATTCACACTTCAAAAAATAGTAATTAATATTAGCAAAATGGAACGATGCGATTTGACTTTTATAGCTATATCAAGAGTTAAATCACTAGACAACCTTCGCATAGAGCCACCATTCTCCTTTGATTGATATTTAAGAAATAAAAATAATCCATATACAATTATCAAAAAGAAGGGAGAGTCTCAATTACAAAAACTCTCACTATAGTGTGGAAAGGTACAAAATATCATACTTTCCCTTGATATACATGACTCTATGTGTGTCTACTTCATCATTTGTTTTATTGGCCGCATTTATGCATTTCCATATCCTCTTTCCCTAATGTATAAATTTGTTGTGATATAGGTATGGTGAGAAAATACCCCTTGTAGTGAGACGATGCAATTTACTAATTTATGCATATTTGCATATACCCAATGTTAGCAACGAATGTCATTGTTTACCATATTTCTATTGTATCTTATGTGTATTACGTTGTGGGCATCAATTATGTTTATTCTAGATGAAACTAATTATTAAATATGTGTTTTGTGAAGAAACTATTGGCAACATGCTTTGTTTAGACAACTTAGTGCTACATGCTTTGTGTATAGTTTAAGTGCCTTTTGCATTTAAAATCGAAACTTGGGGATCTTTAAAGAAAAATCAGAACATCCTTCCAACCTTCAGCAAAATTGAGAAAAAAACTTCCTAAAGAGCCTAGTTGATGAAATTGAAAGGAATGTCAAACCAAAAGGTGCAAACTTAAGGTAATGTCTATGCATGGATCACTATTCATCAGAATTTTTGATTAATTAAAAATAAAGGAAACAATTGTATTCAAGAAATAAAAAATATTTCCATGATAACAACTAAAAGTTTTCTCTTTCTAACAATAGACAAACTCCCTCATCCAAGTCACAGCTTTGAAGTAAAAGAAAGTAGTTTTTTATTAAACAAGAAGCCACTCTAAACAAGACTCTTTAGACTTAAAATTAATTATAAAGTGTAAAATGGATAACTTTCAAACATTGTGACTTTTTCATTGTTGGATACATCTCTAGCTAAAAGATTCTACTATTTTATTTCGAAAATAACAACTATCTTGATTTTTTATTTTTCTCCTCTACATTTCTTATATGAATTTAAGAATATGAATATACCTATCTTGAATTCAATTGTTAACTATTTCAAATTAACAATGTTTAATTATTTTTCCTCTATTTACATTCATTTCATGTTATAAATATAAGTGGACCTTTTGCCACTGTTCGGATGCAAGTGCTAGTTTTTTAAAAGTGCAAGGCTCCAAACCCACACCATGTCAGCATTGGCGGCAGCCCCTTGTTTTTATTTTCCGACTCTGGTTTTTATTTTGTTTTTGTTTTTAATGAAGTAGGGATAACGTCATCAATAACGAATTAAAGCTTTCATTTCAATAGCTTTTCCACGTGAGAATATTCATGTCTTCTCAAGACAAGGCACGCGAATGGATCATATTTTCTTTCAGGAATGTTGATTCACTTCATGTCTTTTCCCTTGAAAGCTTTTTCCCCATTCTTTCACAAATATTAATCAAAACACTTGATTTGTTATTTTGTTGATTGCTGATAATTTATGTTAAATATAAACTAAAAATAACAATTAAAAAAAGAAGTGCACAAGAAATTGCATTTCAAACTTTGGGAAAATGAATTTGACACAGCCACTACTTCCCGGGTGGGCCCTGGTGGATTTTATATTATTTTTCTTGTAGTGAAAAACTTAAATAGTCGATTGTTTTCATGCTTTCGGTGACAAATTGTATACCTAAAAACCAAAGCCCTTTTCGTGAGAAAACAAAGTCGCCTAAAAATATAATAATGTTCATCAGAGGCACCACCCCGCCAGCTCATCATACACGTGTCCGCATGAGCGCGGTTGCTTCTTCAACAGTTCAGAGCCGGAGCTTATAAACGAAATTACGTGTCCACGTGCCTCTATTTCATAAATATAACTTTACAAATCACAAAGAATGGTTGGTTGGACTTGGGTTTGGCTGACGTCGGATGATTTGTTAAGCTCTTTCATAAAAGTTTCAAAACATGGAAATATAACTTTACAAATCACAATTGTTCTTATCAAAATTCATAATGGGGAATTTTATAGACATCATTAAGACTCCTTCCTCCATTGATTTTGCTGGATGATACATAACGTGGTCAAAACTACCATTTTATCAAGTTGAATCACCGCCATGTAATCGTTTTCCTTGAATTCGTTTTATGAAGACCAAGACTTCGCCGCTTACTTTCTTCTTACAGAAGAAACCGCCCTTTGCCACGTCGGCGCCAATGACAGCTAAGCTACAGCTGCCGACTGGTTTTGCTCGCGTAATCCATGGCGCTTGCTAGCTATAAAATCCCTACCAAACCTCCATTTTCATCAATGAGTTGTTGAAGATTAAACCATCTGCATTGTGGAGCAGCATTTCCAAGAGAGAATTTTGTATAAAAATGGCCCAGACATCTCGTTTCCAAGTGGCGGGGATGTACAACAATGAAAAGAGGGAAGGAGTGAAGGGGCTGAGGCAGAGTCTTCCAGGAATCTCCAGTGTAGAATTCGTTGGAGAAAAGATTGTCGAATTCAAACACTCTACGACTACAACTACTGACCAAATCAGTATGAATCTTCCATGTTTTATGCGGAATGTTATCTCAATATGTTTAGGGTTTCTTCTTTTCATTCAATTTTCACATCCTAAACAGAAACATGAAAGCATTTGCAGTAAAGATTTGTTTTAAAAAGAAAGCAACTTTAGGGTGTTAATGTAACTTGATTTTGTGTTGTTCATTTTCACAACAGAAGCGGCTCTGGAAGCTCTGCATTTGAAGCCTAGTTTGAAGAGTTTTACAACTCCATAGATGGATGATGGTAAGCCCATATTTCCTGTTTTTCCTTCTCTGCTTTTTGTTTTGAAGGGCTCTGAAAGGTCTAACATGGTGGCCTACTCTGACGGGTAATACAGCTCTATTGATGGATCGTAAGCCGATCTCTCTGGTTTCCCCTGTTCTGCTTTTCTTTTTAAGGGTTTAAGAGCTCTCAAAGGTCCCAAATTGGGGGCTACTCTGATGGGCTAAACAACTCCATTAATGGATGGCCAACTGAACTCTACTGTTTCCTTTTGTCTGCTTTTGTTTTAAAGGGTTTAAGTCCCTAAATGCTGTTTGGTGATAAGTTCTTGCTTTACCCTGTTTTTGAGTCCCCTGTTTCTACATTGAGATTAGTTTGGCTTTGAAGTCCTGTTCTTCCTGATTAAAAGCTGATGTAGCCTACTTTGATGGGTTATACAAAATTCATTGGTGGACGGTAACACAATTTCTCTGGTTATTTTGCAGGATACACCAACAAACAGGACCTAATTTGAAGATCAGTTTTGTGAGACGAATTTTAGGGTTCTGCACCTATTTAAGAAATTCAAATTATACCAAAAATATGGCTGATACTATAATTCCTTTGTAGCGCATTGTAACTTGTCCTTTTCTATTCCAATGATATAAAGATCATATGATCTGATTTTCTGCAATATATCTCTTGAATTAATCTGGAATTTCTTAAAAGTTACCTTGCACTGTTGCACTCTCTTGCTTAACGACAATTGATATCTGTTATTCTCGTTGAATTAATCTGAATTACTAGGGTTGGACGTTGCAACCTGGCCCGCGTTCATACATGATGGGACGGACATTATTACTTGATTTTATATGGAAATTTTATCTGGTCTTGTCTTTTTTGTATGGTTAAAAATTAAAATTCCAAGGTGTCTTTTTGTTGGATAAATGGAGTACAATGATGTGACCATAGAAAGATTTTCAATGTCAGAGACGTTGACACCCATGATTTTTTTCTTTTTGAAAACGTAATCCATGATTGGTCGATTGGTTGAGGTTCCTTTGGAATCAAAACGTAATCTTAGATTGGCTGCTTTGAAACTTTTGTAATTATATCGTGCATGTATTATTTCTAATCTGTCAGGCGCTCATTAATAACAAATGTGATAGGACTCCTGCATTTGTGGGTGCAACTAAATAAGTAGGAAACAAGAATCGCTTAAAACACCTTCAATAGAATAATAGAATAATAATAACAAGATAAACATCAAGTCCGATGATTGTGGGGGTAGGGGGACGGTCAAAGTCCATCAAATTGTATTCATAATCTGATGATTTGTTTGCCGACTCTTTTATTATTAGTTTTATATTTTTATTTTTATTTTTGCACTTTTTCCACTTTTTCCACGAAACTAATGGAATCATGAGGTTCTATATTAGTGAGATAATCTAAAAATTTCATTGATATATTAATCTTTGCAAAAGGTTTGTTAACTTGTATATTTTTTTGGAATTGAAAACATATAATTTTTTAAAAATTGTATTGGTTCATGATGAAAAAGGCAATAAAAAAATTTAATTTTCTTCAACAAAAATACAACTATTTTTTCCAACACCTCTATCTTTTCCACATCTGTGACAAGTGGATAAACTTTAAAAAAACAATCATTTTTCTAACACCTCTATTAATGAATGCATTAATTTCAATTTTATCTTTTTCACAAATTTTTTTTTTCAATTAGTTTTAATTGATGTTTATTTTTGTAATTTGTAAAATATCATTCAAATATAGATATTTTAATCAAATATAGAATTAAATATATTTCTTATTTTAAACACATTTATTATTTAAGATAGTTTATGAAGAAGAACTTATATGAATTTAAGTGGTAGAAATTTAGTTCATACATTATTATTGGTATTATTCATATACGACATAATTAAATCGAAAAAAAAAAAAAAATTACTTTATTTTGAAATCTACAAATATTTATCAATTTATTTATAATTCAAAATTTTAATCACAAGGGTGAGTGAGTAGCCGAGTTGGTGTGAAGGCGAGTCATGAGGCGTAGTGTTAGGCTAATGATCCCGATGCTACGGATCAACTCTGGTTCGAGTCACACTAGGTTTACCACAAACCCTTTTAAGGGTGAGTGAGTAGCCGAGTTGGTGTGAAGGCGAGTCGTGAGGCGTAGTGTTAGGCTAATGATCCCGGTGCTACGCATCAACTCTGGTTCGAGTCACACTAGGTTTACCACAAACCCTTTTAAGGGTGAGTGAGTAGCCGAGTTGGTGTGAAGGCGAGTCGTGAGGCGTAGTGTTAGGCTAATGATCCCAGTGCTATGCATCAACTCCGGTTCGAGTCACACTAGGTTTACCACAAACCCTTTTATGATGTGGAGGACATGCATCTGCCAAATCAAGGGGAGAGGGTGTTTGATAATGCCCTTTTTGCTCAGAATTCTGGGGTTGCAGCACCAAATACATCCAGCAGTTCCCGGATCACAAAGATTAAAGGGTGCCTGGAGAGATGTAAAGAAAGACCTAAATTGGTAATCCCTTATGAGATGATTGTTGAGGATGTGGAATACTTTTCAAAGCATTCGCTGTACTGTAAATTTCTGGGTTTAAGAGTATCCCTTCAATTTCTAGAAAACTGGGCTCAGAGAATCTGGGAGCCGGAGGGTGAAATGGAGGTCGCGTTGCTTGCGAACAACTTTTTCATGGTTACATTCACTTGCATGTCAGATCGTAATAGGGTATTTGAAGGAGGGCCATATTTTTACAACCAGGTTGGGCTATTTGTCAAGCCATGGCATGCAGGATTTAACCCTTTTGAGGAGCTTCCGAATCGGGTCCCAGTGTGGGTTCGGCTACCCAGATTTCCAATAGAGTGTTGTCGGGAGGATGTTTTCCATATGCTTGCTTTGATGCTGGGGAAACCGGTAGGGTCCTCAACCCAAACCCTTGTGAAGAAGGTCATGACTTTTGCTCGAATCTATGTGGAGCTTGATTTGAGTAGACCACTGCCAGATGAAGTTGAAATGTGCGCAGGGCCATATTCTTGGGTGCAGCAACTTGATTATGAGACCCTTCCCTTCCGGTGCCGACTTTGTCATGAATATGGTCACCTGTTGCGTAGGTGCCCGAAGGCCAAGTCAATCAATCAGTAGCCTCCGCCCCCTCCTCGTCACAATTTGGGGGCTGATAAAGGGAAGAAGTCAAATTCAGGAGAGGAAAAGGATGTTGAGGGCTTTGTACAGGTTAAGGCTCGCAATTGTAATAGAGGTCACAAGAGGACTATGATGGAGAGACAGGAGGAGGATACCTTTAATAGATTTGAAGTCCTAGATGAGCTGGGGCAGCAAGAAGTTATTCTGGGATCTAGTAGCTTGGCCCAATTGGTTGTGGAGCCTGATCATGGGATTGTCTCTTCTGACCCTCCTCCCGTTCCACAGGTTGAACCTGCTATGCCTATGGTCACTGATGGATAGGCAGGGGCTCAGATGCCTTTGGGGTTAAATGTTGATCGAGGTCGAGATGCAGGGGATGTGGCCCTTCCTGCAAGGAGTGTAGTTTCGGATATGGATAAGCGTGGTAAGTCTTCTCCTCTCTTGGGTATTCTTCAGAAGGATGGCAAGAAAGGGGTTTCTGAGAAAAATGGTAAAAGTGGCCATAAGAAGGACATGGAGAAGATTAAAATGATTGGGGAGAATCTGGTGGAGTCAGGATCTGTCAAGACCTTGGATTCTCATTTCCCGGCTTCCCAGAAATGATCATTATTTCATGGAATGCAAGGGGCTTGAACATCGACCCTAGACAAAAAGCTGTTCGAGAATTGGTTAGAATTCATTCTCCTGATGTTCTTTTTCTGCAGGAGACCAAAGTTTCTGTTGAGAGTATGATGAGTATAGCTCCTAAATTGTGGAAGAATGGTCAATGTCAATGCATTGGTGCTCAGGGTTCTTCAGGGGGGGTAGCTTGCCTCTGGAACCCTCATAAGATTAGGCCTGTGTGGTGGATATCTTTTAGATCATCGGTATCCTTGGTCTCTCTGTGCTACGAGTCTGGAGAGTCTGTTCTTCTCTCCAACGTCTATGCCCCTGTGGAGCTCCAAGGTAAGATCCTTACATGGAATAATATTCATTTTGTTCGTGGACTATTCCCTTATTTGCCATGGATTATTGCTGGAGATTTTAATGCTATTCTTGATCTCTCTGAAAAACGGGGGGGTATGGCAAGACTTGAGCCCTCCTCTGTGCTTCTTCGGGATAATATTTCAGCACTCAATCTCGTGGATATCAAGCCTAGTAATGGCCAGTTCACCTGGAATAATAGAAGGATATGAGATCACTACATTGCGGAGCGACTAGATCGTTTCATGATATCCTGGTTTTGGGTGGGTGGATTATGGTCATCCAGGTCTGAGATATTAGATTGGAGAGGGTCAGATCATTGGCCCATTAAGTTAGTTATCTCCTCCAACCGGATGCCTCAGAAGCCTCCTTTTAAGTTCCAGCTTATGTGGTTAAGGGACCCAGATCTGTATGGCTATGTAGCTCAGGGGTGGAAGGAGGGTAGACTAGCCTTTGGGACAGCAATGTATATCTTCACTAAACTACTACAATATGTTAAATATCAGCTTAAAAGATGGAACAGGTATTGCTTTGGTAATATTTTCCAAGAGAAATATGCAGCGTAGGCTGAGTTGAATGATATTACCAGGATGCTAAGGGAAGAAGGGGTGTCAGATTATTTGTTGCGGGAGGAAGCTAGGGCTTTGAAAACTCTGGAGGAGTGGGAATTGAGAGAGGAAATCTACTGGAAACAAAAAGCTCGTGTGGAATGGCTTCAGGAAGGTGATAAGAATACTGCTTTCTTCTTTAATACAGTTAAGACAAAACAACATGGTAACTTCATATCTACCTTGGTGAATGATAGGGGAGAGATGCTCTCTTCCTCTCAAGATATTTTCAGCGAAGCTGTGCAGTATTTTGAGTCTTTATTTAAGGAGGTTTCACAGGGGGACTCGATTGAAGAGGCCCAGGTCCTTTCTTGTATTCCTTCTTTAGTCTCTTTGGAAATGAATGAGCATCTTATGAGCGCCATCTCTTTGGAGGAATTAGAAGGGACTGTTTTCCAGATGAAAAAAGGAAAAGCTCCAGGTCCAGATGGCTTTCCGATTGAGTTCTTCCAGGAATTTTGGGATATTATCAAGATAGACTTACTGGCAGTTGTTCAAGAATCCCAGAGGAACAAGCAAATGCTTCGGGCTCTGAATTCTACTTTCCTTGCTCTCATCCCCAAGGGGGAAGGGGCTGATCAGATTAGTCAATTCCGCCCTATCTCTCTATGCAATGTTATTTATAAAATTATATCTAAGCTGTTAGCTAACAGGTTAAAAAAGTGGCTTCCAAGGTTAATTTCTGAAGAACAGAGTGGATTTGTGATGGGTCACCAGATCCTGGATGGGGTGGTTGTGGCAACTGAGACTATTCATTCTATGGCCAATTCCAAAGACAAGGCTATGTTCATTAAGTTGGACATGGCTAAGGCATATGATAGAGTCCGTTGGTCTTTTCTCCAAAGGGTGTTGGGTGCCTTTGGTTTTGAGGAGGAATGGATTCGGTGGGTTATGAGTTGTGTGAATTCGACTTCTTTCTCATTCTTGATTAATGGGGAACATTCTAACCTTTTTGCTGCTTCTCAGGGATTACGGCAGGGCGATCCCCTATCTCCTTATTTGTTTCTTCTTTTGGCAGAAGGTCTGGGGCGGTTGATAAAAAAGAATGTTGAAGGGGGCTTTATTCAGGGCTGGCAATGGGGAGGAGGGCTTCTTGTGCAATCTCACCTTCAGTTTGTGGATGATACTGCCATGATGGGTTTGGCTACCATCCGAGAAGCTTCTAATATTCGCAAAGTGTTGGATGTTTATCTTGCTGCTTCAGGTCAGATGATTAACGAGGACAAATCTTCCATTTATTTCTTTAATACTCCCCTTTCTATTCAGAGGAGAATCGTTCAGATACTCATATTCCAAATTGGAAGTCTTCCGATGTCCTACCTTGGCATTCCTATCTCTGGTGGTAGGCATTCTAAGGAGTCATGGCAGGCCATTCTTGATAAGTTTCGGGCCAAAGTTACTCATTGGACCCACCGCTGGCTATCCTTTGCTGGACGGGTCCAACTGATTCAATCTGTGGTTCAAGCTCTTCCTCTCTATAGGAGTATGGTTCAGGTGGCGCCGTTGAGCTTTGTTAGGGAATTGGATTCCCTAGCAAGACAATTTTTATGGGCTGGTAATCTATCGGCAACCAAGTGGAGTCTTGTCAAATGGGGGGTTGTCTGTAGCCCAAAATGGTTTGGTGGTCTTGGTCTACGGCAATCAGTGCTAACTAGTATTGCTTTGGCTGCTAAATTGTATTGGCGATGGTGTGTGGAAAAGGAACAGGCCTAGGCTAGAATTTTGTCTCTAAAGTACTTTCCGGGGATCCCCCATATTGATACTCCTCGATATGGTTTGTGTGGGAAAGGCTCTGTGATTTGGAGTACTCTCAAGAAAGGAGCGGCGCTCATTAAGGGTGGCTTACATTGGATCTGCAAAAGTGGCTCAGAGGTTCAGTTTTGGCATGACGCTTGGGATGGGTATCCTCCCTTGGTTGTTTAGTACCCTCATTTGCGTAGGTTGGCTCAGAGTTTCTGTAATGTTGGATGGTCAAGAGTATTCGACTTTAAATCCTTTTCCCCTAAGGGCCAGCTGGTGGAGGCAAGGTGGAAGACTCCAGGGGAGTGGCCTACTTTTGGTTCGGAAGCAGAGCGGGCTGAGCTCCCGCTCATTCTTTCGGGTGGGACTGTAATGCCCTTAGGGGTGAAGATGTGCTGGCCTGGTCCCCTAATCCCAAGGGCGTTTATACTGTCTCCTCTGGTTATCAGGAGTTGCTCTCCTAGCAGCTGGTAGGAGGGGAGGTTCAATGGTGGAAGAAAGTTTGGAGTCAGTTTTCTTGGCCAAAATGTAATTGCTTTATTTGGACCTTGGCTTGGAACAGGTGCCTGACTTGGGACAATATTCGGAAGAGGGGTTTTTCTGGTCCGTCGAGATGTATCCTTTGTTATAAGGAGGAAGAAGACTCTGTGCATTTATTCTTCCAATGCTCTTTCACTCTACAGTTATGGCATCTCTGGTGGGAGGTTTGGAAGTGCTCGTGCTTTCATGCCTCCTCTTTGACGGATTTTTGGTTGAGGCTGGGGAGGCCCCCGTCCCTGGCTCCCTTCTTACAAGATGTTTGGTATTTTGGTCCTACCTTCTTACTATGGCAAGTTTGGCTAGAACGTAATCGGAGAATTTTTTGGGGGGAAGCTTTGGGGATTCAGCAGGTCTGGACTAGAATTTTGGGTATGATCCAGGACACAGTCTTAGCTAAAAGTGAGGTGGTGATGCCTCTTGAGAGGAATGATGCTGTATTGGTGGACAGGTTTGGAATTCAAGGAATTTCTCCAGATTCTGCCTATGTTAGGAGAGGCAGGAGGGCAAAACATAAAGTCCAGAGGATAGGGAAGTGGAAGGCCCCTCCGGCTGGCATTTTAAAAGTTAATACTGATGGTTCCTCTAGGGGTAATCCAGGGCTGGCTGGTATAGGTGGGATTGGTAGGAACTCTTCTGGTAGGGTGGTTTTTATATTCTCTATCAATAAAGGGATGCAAACTGTTAATCGAATGGAAGGAATGGCTATTCTTTATGCTCTGCAGAGGGCACATGCTCTGGGGTGGCGCAAGGTGATTTGTGAATCTGACTCTCAGGTTCTTGTGAATCTTCTTCTTGAGAGGAAGTATTCGGATGTTAGTTGGGAGCTGTCTTTGATAGTGCAACAGATTTTACAGGTTAGTTCTATGATGGATTCAGTTTCTTATATCCATATTCCAAGGGAGTGGAATAGGGCAGCTGATAGTTTGGCAAAGTGGGCATCTGGAAATGAAGATGGTTGGAGGATTGATGAGTGGGAGCAGCTGACAGGTGAGTTACGTCAAGACTTGGAGAGAACGTTGACGGAGGATGTAAATGGAATCAGGGAAAGTTGAGTTTGCCTCTTCGATTTTTCTGTGGTTTCTAGTGGTTCCTGGGGTTTAGGCCCTGGACTGTTTTGTACTGCTTTGTTCTTTTCTGCAATAAAGTTTTTACCCCTCTTTTTTCAAAAAATTTTAATCACGTTATTAGACTTATCCAGTCATATAAAAAAATTAACTAATCTCATATTTTCAAATGGTTGTACATTTTTCTTTAAATTTAACTTAACTATTTCATAAAAATTTAAAATATCACTCCATTAGTGAATATATAGGTAAAAGTATCAAATTCATATTATTAAACTTAAGAATACAGTTTTTTAAAAAAAAACACTATTATCATGAAAATTAAAAAAATTTGCCCTCACGTCGCTGCATTTAATTGTATCATTAATATCATTTAATGTTATTGAATGAGCCTATTGTCCTTAATATCTTGATGAAATCTATTTGTCAGCATCAGTGTCACAATTTCCAGTTAAACTGGGGGATTTATTTGTAGGTTATCTAATATTACCTACTATAATATTATATTTTTCATTACTATTTAATGGTTATATTTATTAAATTAAATACATTTTATTTTAACCAAAACCTACTTCAATCAACCATAAAATCATGAAGGTAGGAACTTTGGCACATGCATCCCTTGTTTTAAGATTGTTCTTTTTGACTAAATATGTGAAGGGAATGCACCAATCAAAAAAAAAAAAGTGAGGGGAATGTGTAGAGGGGAGAAGTCAATGTATGCATGGGTTTAATATATACTATTGAAGTAGAGAGTAATGTGTATTTCTAACAAAGAGAAAACTAAAATTAAAGAGAAAACTAGAATTCAAAATATATGTGGTGTTACATTAACACATTATTAAATATGAATTAGTGCACACTTATTAGTCTTATTATTTTTTAGGACTATTTTGGATACTTTTATTAAATAAATGGTGGTGTATTGTCATATTTGATCATATGGACTAAAAATTTGTTTTAATTAAAGGACCACAAGTAAATTTTTATAAGAAAACTCAAGTAATTTGAAATATCCACATATGATTTTGAGAAGTGTGAAGTTGGGATGAACATTTATTGACTCCTCTCCACTAGTTAATTTTGAGTATTTGGGAGTAGAATTTTGTTTTAATTAAAGGACCACAAGTAAATCCTTATAAGAAAACTCAAGTAATTTGAAATATCCACATAGGATTTTGAGAGTGTAAAGTTGGGATGAACATGTATTGGCTCCTCTCCTCTAGTTAATTTTGTTTATTTGGAAATTTAAAGTATTATATCAAATTTCATATTTTCTCATTGTCTTAATATTTGACTTAGTTGCTTAGTTGTTTATAGTTATTCTTTTAAGTTTTGGTACCAATGATGCACATTGTAGGATTCATTATGCATGTCATAGTAAAAAATGGTCATTTCAAAGATGTTTGTTGTGTACTATTAGTACTAATGATGGCGTATGACTCCTCAAATAAAATCTGTAAAATTCAACTACTTGGACCCATGGAGATGGTTGTCATTACATCTCAATGATGGTTTTCACATGAGAAATTTATTAATAGACTTTTAGCTATCATTTTTTTATTTCTTTAAAGTTAGTAATTAAGGGATGGGATGAAAAAAGAGTGAATGGTTATTAAAACATAGTCGGATAGAGACCCCTTCCACTAGTGCATTGTCTTAAACAATCAAAATTTACAATCACAGTCAAAGAGAAATCAAGAAATTTACACTTGACGCGATTAATAATATTCCATTATCCAAATGTACAAGATAATGTGTGCACCCACATTCATATTTTAGCATACAGACATCAAGATTCAAATTTAATTTCCTAAAGAAGTCAAAATACCTAGCCCAGCTAGAAGCAATCTAAAACAGTAAAAATAAGAAGTAACAAAATTTGTCCAAGTATCATCAAGTCATCATGTAAAAATATATTTGTAACATTCCTTTATTTTCTCTTTCTACTACTCAATTATTATTAAACATACACATCTGACATGTTTACTTTGAATAACATAAAAGTGCATCAAAAATAATTTCTCATTACTTTAAAGGCACATTCAACAAGGTAATTTTAAAAGATCAAGTAACAAGAATCTAAAATAAGCTTACTTAAAAGAACAACACATATTTATCATATAACAATTTCAAAAATTATTAGTTAATATAAATTCTCATGTCAATAATGAACAAAATTGTTTTATACGTCCAAGATATCATTTATAGAATGCCTCTTTTAATAATCATTTCTTACATTTAAGTTACTTGTAAATTTTATAAATAATGCAATTTATTACATTATCATTGCCCTTAGTTGAATCTAAAATCAAATATTGTTATCAATTCAGAACATGATTTAGATGACCACTGGCACCCATAACATGGGCTACTAGATAATGTAAATTAGGTCCATAGAATAATATTAACAAATTCTTACTCAATGAAGTGAGAAGATTAAAGTATAAAAAATTGGTCCCTATTGTCCACATTTCCTATGCCAGTTCTAACAGTGAACAAAGGATGGGTGTTTCTAAATTATAAAGAAAGAAACCAACTGCAAAGAATTTCCACCACAAAGAACTCGTTGAAATTCCAACGAAATAGAAATAGAAATAAAAAGAGAAACCAAATATTTATAGTGCAAATGATAGCTCTTAAAAGAGGTGATGTGTCTTATAAAGACACATTTGCTCAAATCATATGTGTCTTAAGGGGTCCTAGGACCCCTTAAAACACATCATATCATTTTAATGAATCAAAGCAAGTCATGGGGTACAACATGACCCCATTTGTGTAACGCCCCACCAAGGGATCCAAAAGAATTAACCTAAAATTTTACTAAGTTTTCCAAACAATTTTTATTTATTTTTAAACATAAAAGATAAACCATTCATATCAAACACATAGTAGCGGAAGCAATAACATGTAATCATCTAAAAGCATACATAACAGGTTACATTTCTTAAGGATCCCAAGACGTTGAGTCACATTTGATCTAATTAATACTAAGTCTAACAACTACCACATCCACATGAAAGAATAATAGAAAGTCCAATGTCCATATTATATATTTGTTCCAAATGCCTCTTGGCAATTAAATTAGGAATGCTCTATCATCCACTGTACATGTCACAGGGTATGAAAAGCTTAAAAGATTAAATATATGTAAAAATAAAGATACATCATCCTCATCAAATCTATGATACAAGTACAATAAAGTAAATGAAACTAATAACATACATGATACATCCATCCCTCAATAAAGATATAAAAATCATCGTAAAAGATAGCCATCCATCATGAAACATAACTAACTAAGTGCACGGTTTCTCCCAACTGTCAATAGCATCATTACACCATCGTGGGCCCTAGCCCACCCCCGCGCGTAACATCCCAAGTCACCAAAGAGATCATCGGTATTATAGTAAATAGGGATGTCACTCCTAAAATATACTACATCATATGTAGAAGGAAATCTAACATGCTACAACATATGCATAAAGAAATCTAACATGCAAGAATAAAGCATAAGATAAGTAAATAACAACATCTATCATATGCTAATCATCGATATAAAGAAACATGTCAGTAATTAAATCCTTCATAAGATATAATATCCATCCTAAGATATAACATCCATTATAATGATCCAAGAACATAATGAAGGTAAATGCCAACAAAGATAGTGTTAGAGGAGATAGTATCAAGTCTCAAATAGGATATCTAATCACATAACACAAATAATCTTTTAAATCTAGGAATCCTAAAAGTATACTAACTCAATGGTTCCAACACACAAATTGACATCTACTCCCAGAGGCACAATAAAGACATGTAGGAACCTACTATGTAAGCGAAAAAGTGTCATCGCACGGATCACGCTAGAGTTACCTTGGCAGTCTCTCTATAGACCCCGACCCCCTAGTGATCCCTATGCGGCCACTACTATCCTCTCATACTGACGAGGCATACTACGAAATGCAAGGTTGCAACCAAGCGTTCTCTCTACTCCCATCCTAGCCTGTACTAGAACTCGAGGCATGGGCGAGAACATACAATTATCTTATTAGGTTCATTTTAATCCCCATTTAGTGTAAATGTTTTCGCTTATTAAATAACTTACAATGAGTTACCCTGGTAGCCACTTAGGGCCTCGACCCCCATTGCAAGCCACTTCCTGACACTACAAGTAGATAACCTACCCTAGGCTCAATAAAAACACAAATCTATAATCACATAAAATCACCCTAGTCCTGAACAAGCAACTGGAAAAATACCAAAAGATAATCCACAATAAGAACATCAAATCTCCATGAGCAACTGAAAAGCATCCATTGATAATCATGACCACAATAGTCCTCTATTAGCAACTGAAGGTATCAATGATAATCACAATATCCATCGGTCCTCATCGAGAAACCGTATAGTATCTCAAAATAAATCTCAATATCCATATCAATGATAAATCACAACATCCATTGGTTCTTAACAAGCAACTGTAAGGAATCTCAAAATAAATCATATTGATCGAAGATTCCAAAATGGTCAAGTCAAAACATGTCACAACATGACAACATCAAGAAATAAATCAACACTTTAGTCCTATCAAGGCAACTAGAAAGTAATCCAAGTATAACTAATCGATGACTCAAAAATGGTTAAGTCAAGTGTCTCAAATACATACACTACAGCTTCACACAAGAAGACTGGAAGCAATAACAATCAATAAGTACAAACATCTCATAGAGCATACCATCACATTACCACGGTTGGGTTTTAAAAAGATTAACATCAACATCAGCATGACATCGCAAACACATAACCCCCGAGCCTCTGGTAACAACCTAAAATTGGTCAAAGCTAGGACAAACCCTAAAACCTCAAAACATGGATAGCATAAAGAACAAGATACAAACACATAATTTAGTTTTCTTTCACAATCACATGGTTAAGCCAAATATGAGGTTTCAGTTTTCGTTTCAAGTATATTTCAAGTGTACAATATTCTTCATTTAATCTCTAAGTCAACCCATTTATCTCTTCAAATTAAACATAGAATTATCCCTCCATTATTTTAAAACAATTTTATAAAATAATCATAAGATAATCATTTACTTGTTTAAATCATTAAACTAGTTCCCATTGGCTTTTAACTAAAATCATTCCCATTATTTTACTAAAATCCATGTTACTAATAATTCCAAGAAGCGTCTCCCATTATTCAAATTATTAGAATAAGACTTATCAACCTTCAAATAATTAGTTTACAATTTCCTTAAAACACTTCAAGGACAATCATTTATTTAAAATAATCTTCATTGATTTTAAGTAAAATCAATCTCATTAATAATTCAATTATTTAATTCCAATAAACACTTATTAATATCTCTTTTCTTTTAATTTTCCCCCATTTAAAAAAATTGATTTACTTAAATTGACTAATAATTACTTACACTTCTTCTACTATTAACTAATCTTAATTAAATTAAATTTAATTAGATTAGTTAATAAATAATATAAAACTAATGCATAATAATAAGATTCTATTTTAATTCGAACCCAAACCCAAATCAATTTCCAAATCTTGATTCTATTAAGGGAAGATTGTAATAATGTTTTTAATTCCCGTAATTGGATGAAACAATATGCATGACCAAATTCCAAATTACAAAATTGAAGATTCATTCATAGAGAATTATTCAGACACGCATAACAGACACGATGAAGACAGGAAGAGAAAGAGCATAATAAAATATATGAAATAATCACAAGTGCCTACCTAGACACTGATGCTAATTCGCTATGCCTCAGAAAATTGTAGAGAAGCTCCTCCTCTTAGAACCTTCTCCTTTCCGAAAATTTCTTCCTTCTCCAACATTCGTAATTCTTCCAAGAATCGAACCCCCCAAGTGACTATGAGTGCTTGTAGAAGCATATGAGCTTCTCAAATGCATGTAAGTTTGTCCATACACACTAGGAGAGCCTCTATATAAAGGCCTCTAAGATGCATCTAGAATGTGTCTAGAAGGAACTAAGAGATAAGCATGACAACTAAGCACATAACTTCCACAATAAGAAGATAAACATGATGAGGTCTCTAGAATGTTGTAGACACCATGTGCTCAAATAATGTGCTAACTCCTAAGTGTAGACAACACGTGCATAATTAGAGTGCAAACTCTTGTGTTGTCAACATGACAACTCCCAAGAGCTCACATACTCCTATGTAAATAAATATTAAAATAATGCACATTAATTTATTTAATATTTTATTTATTTATTTTTATTAAATTATTAATTTTAAATCTCATGCACTCGTCATGTGGTCATGAAATTTTAATAAATTAATTTCTTTTCCATTTATAAATTTATTTTTGAAACTTAATTGATAAAATATATAATAATATTATTTAGCATTTATTAAAAATGAGCTCTAAATATATTATTATTAAAATAAATATTGTCACATTCCAAATTTAAACTCATAACTTTCATCTCCAAATTTAATTCTTTTATTTAATTAATTTCCCAATTAATTAAATAAAATTAAAATATTAAAATTTTATAATAATTTTTCATTAAATTAAATCATTAATTAAATCTTCTAATTAGAGTTAATTAATAGAAAATACACCAAAGACTCATAAAATAAAATATGAAAACCCATCATAGCAAAACACATACAAAATCAAACCAAAAGGGTTAATATCATGAGTTATGTCATCTGACATATTCGGAGGGTACCTGACTCAGATACTTGTCCTAATTTTCAATTAGAACAAATGGCTTAAAGGGTTGGGATTTGGACTTGAGAATTTATCTCCCCTCTCTTAACATTGAGATAATGCGATAAGGTACGCTCATCCTGGCAATTCAGGGAAGTCGATACCTGGTACTTGCAACCTACATAAAATCTATGCATGTACATACACAATATATACTAAGCTAAGCAGGCAATGGCAGGAAGTGGTGCATCATGTAGATCCCGACTAGCAGGTGACTATGACTCCCTTCCTTAACCACAACAGAAACGCCATACAAAAAGAAAACAAACACGTACACCATACACATGCAAGTATGGGGTAAGTATCCATAAGAAAACACACACAGCATAAACCATCTATCTAATCATCATCAATAACTAAAATTACTTGAATAATCATCATGCATACATGAACTATAAAGTACCAAGTAATCTCATCATATAATAAACTGAATCTAAAACAATATCTGATAATCTCAAAATAATGTTACTAATAATCATCAACATAAAACTAGCCCTAAAAGAGTTTGACAATGATAACAAAAATGTGACCTAGGGGCAGGCACTGCAATTTGACCCATTTGATTGGATCATATATTTCTTAAGGGGTCCTAGGTACATATGTTGTCATCTAATAGGCCAAAAGGTGACCCATTTGATGACATGATGTATGTCCTTAGGGGTCCTAAGACTCCTAGGAACATATGTTGTCATATAATAGGTCAAAAGGAATCAAAGGGTACCTTGTGTACCCTATGACCCCTTTCAACCCATTCAAAAATATCAGATATATTCTCAGGGATCCTAGAACCCCTAAGAACATATATTGTAATCAAAAGAGTTGAAAGGAGTCATAGGGTACCATGTGACCCCATTTGACCCATTTGATGACATGATGTATGTTCGTAGGGGTCCTAGGATCATGAACATATGTTGTCATCCAATGAATTGGAAGGGGTCATAGGGTACCCTATAACCCCTTTTGACCCCTTCAAACATATGAGATATCTTTAAAGGGGTCCTAGGACCCCTAGAAACATATGTTATCATCTAATGGGTTGAAAGGGGTCATAGGGTATCCTGTGATCCCATTTGACCCATTTGATGACATAACATATGTCCCTAGGCATCTCAAGACTGTTAAGAACATATGTTGTCATCTAATGGGTCAAAAGGGATCATAGGGTACCCTACACCACCTTTTGACCCATTAAAACATATGAGCTATGTTCTTAGGACCCTTAAGGACATATGTTGTCATGTAATGGGTTAAAATGGGTATATGATACCCTATATCACTATTTGACCTATTAGATGACATGATGCATGGGTATGTGCACCAACTTGTGGTGCCAAAAACATGACACATATTTTTTTTAAATTTTCAAAAGCACATATGTGCTTTTTAAAAGTAAGAATTTTTATAAATGGGCTGCAAACCCAAGGCCCATTTTATACTTCTTGCTTTTCTCCTTATAGCACGTATGTGGATTGGAGAAATTGAAGAATTTTGTCATTTGTCTCCTCATCGCCAAAGTTCAAGATTGGGATCATGTCGTATGTTTTCTACTCTTGTTTTTGCACTGCTTTGTAAATGTTTACATTGTTTTGTAGATTTTTTACAATTTTTCTTTAAATTTTTTTATTTATTTAAATTGCAATTTGTTTCTTATTAGGAAATGTGAATAATAAACTGCCAAATCCCCAACTAGATCAAAAAAATTGAAACAAAAACCCTCCACAAGATCCAAATCTAAACCCTTCACAAGATGAAAATCAAAACCCTCCACAACAAGAGCAAGAAATTTTGCAACCTGCATCGATTGGAAGACCTCCTCCTAGTACTCAAGACAACATAATGAATGAAATAGAAAGAGGGAAAAATTAATTAGAAGCACTCATTGGTGGGTTGAAAGATTGTGGACAAACCAATCCAATGAGAGCATAATTGACATCCTCCCTCGAGTCCATTATGACCCATGTAGCTTTTGTTAGTGGTCAGTTGGATATTTGGCATGTTAAGAGGGATGAACAAAAAAAATATTATGCAAACAAATTATCATATCAAGATTTGTAAAAAAAGGAAATACCAAAAGGTAGCATTTGTGCATTGTTTAAAAAGCCTGGAGAACAAGATACTATTAAACATATAACTAAAAGGTTCCCCATCCATTGGTACACACATGATAGTATTAGAAATAACTGTTGGGATAGATGGTGGAGGGTTTTTGATGCCCCTCCTTGCAATAATCACGAGGTTCCAATGTATTTCTTAAAGAAATTGTATTGTGAATTTGACCTTAGGGAGATCCTGAATTATTTTGATATATTAGAATCTCAGGGTAGAGGTGGGGGTTCATCATTTGAGAGGTTGGGGGCACATCATGACCCTAATGTAGTTAGGGCACCTATTGTAAAGCCACATGGTGAGCATGTGATTATTCCTTTAGTTGTGAAGGAACATGTAGAGACCAGCACTCTAGGGACTATTAATGATTTGATGCAAACTTTCATTCATTGCACGAGTCCATTAGTTGAGGAGGAGCCTTCTATGCATTATAGTCACATGTGCACATTATGTGGATCCTTATGCACATTCGACAGTCATGTTGGAGACAATATGGATGATGGGCTAGTCACTAATGAGTTCTTGAGTGACACATTTGACATTGACACACAGGTACATTACAATTATAATAAAATAATTTGATCACATTTCATATGTATAGTGAATGACTAATTAATTAGCATTTATTGACATTGTTCAAAATTCAGGGTAAGAGTGTTGGCAGCCCTAATACAGATTCCCTAGCCCCATTTTTTGTCTCATTGATGAGTCGAGAGGTATGTATCAATTTAATCATTTAAATTAATACATATATTTATTAAGTAATCATATGAAGGATTGACAAAAAAAAATTATGCATGTGCATCAATTCTCTACTAGACCATCGACATTCACAAGGGACTTTGAGCTTAGGCATGATACAAGCTTCGTAGAGGTGCATTTTTTTCATGTTAATTTAATTCATTTGATTATATTTGTTTCATGTTTCATGTTACATGTAAATTGTATTATATTTTATGCATTTGTCAATGTCTGAGACTCCTTATCTTCGCTAGTCCATCGATCATGGAGTTGCTGCAGCAATGGCTAGTTCAGAGCCGACCAAGGTATGAAAGAATTTTTGGTTTTAGTCATCATTTATAATAGTTAGTATCAAAATTTATAATGTTATTTATAAGTGATTGTATTGATTGAATTTTTGTAGAGCCTTATCACACCCGATCATCCACGAGCCTTTAAGGTGGATGTACAGAGTGACTATTTGATAGCGGTAAGAAAATAATTAATTTTGTGTGTACATATATTTTATTTCAATGTATAATAATTATTGATTCATATCTACTTTATTTGTATCAGCTTGATTTAGAGAAGAGCCTAAACAAGAGGATGAACGAGTGTGTGAGGAAGACCCCATCATCCCCATCATCTCCCTCCACATGACGACCAAAGACCTTTAGGTATTTGTTTCCTTCCCCTCGTGGGAAGGAGAAGATATAGTTGATAGACACACATGTATAGGCATTAGTGGACATGTATGTTGGATTTAATGTTAGTGGACATATTCGATATACATTTGATGTATATATGACATTTTATATTTGATGTATGACATATATTTGATGCATGACATTATTAGACTTATGATATTATTGGTTAATAAATGATATGTTTGTTCATGTGTGACATTATTGGTTATCATAAAATATTATATGTTTGTTAATATTGATATTATTGGTTATCACAATATATTATATGTTTTTTCATGTATGAAATTATTGGTTATCATAATATATTATATGTTCGTTCATGTATGACATTGTTGGTTATCATAATATATTATATGTTTGTTCATGTATGACATTATTGGTTATCATAATATATATATTATTTTTCTTATTTAAATTTTAAGTACATTTCATGTATTTCATTTTCATGTAAATTGCATCCAAAATGATGTAGAGTGCTCACACCAAAAGCTAGTGGATTCCCAACAAGAACACTTTTAAGGAAAACTACCTTTCCCACCTTAATAAGTGTCTTCAAAGACTCTTTCCAACTTGATTACAACATTGAAAAAACTTTTACCCAACTTCACAAAACTACTTGATCACTTTCCCTATTCAAGACTTGGGAAGCAATAGGGAAAAAATGAGCAAATTTGAGAAATGGATCATAATCAACTTCTTACTTCAAACTAACATCTTAGACACTTCAAGAAACACTTAATAACTATCTCAAAAACTTCAGTCTTTCATCTATTCAATCCTTCCAAGATATTCTTCAACATCCTATGAGTGAAAACAATCTTCCAACATCCTATGACTATATTTTCTTTGCAACAACATGTAATTTGTTGATTTTTGACAACTCTTCATAAAGGGAAGTGATTATGTTTCAAACCCATGAAATGGTTATTAAGACAACCAAGAAGATTCTTAATGTCTTCTACTAACTCTATTCAGTGATAACATGTAGTCAAAGTGGTGTTTCATTTTGATAAAGTATGAGTTTTTTGTTCCAAACAGGAAGTAATGATATTTGACAATAACTCAATGATCCTATATATAAGTTTAACATTAGTAGTGATTCCTCGCCATATTAAAAAAACTTAATAATCACCTACACCTTATGCCTCCTCTAAATTCATAGAGGGTATTTTCATCATTTGAAATCCATTCCAACTAATTACTAGTTAATTTGATTGGTTACAAGGTTAATTTCAAAGTTTTCCAAAAAAATGCTAAAATTTCCAAAATGTTGTCAACAAATTTTATTGCAAAATGCAATTTTTGCATAACTCTTCCTAGAACTTGAACAAGTGGTTTTTGGTAACAAATAGGACCTATATAAGGTGTAACAACTCTTAAAACACTTATTGAGTCAACTTATTGACAAAAACAACAAAAAAAGAAAAATTGTTAGGACTAAGGCAACATGGGTTTATAGGTGACCTCAAGTTCCTTGACCTTACAAACAAGGATTACCTTATTACCATAAAAAAATGACATATTCAAAATGAGGTGTATGATCACTCCTTTACCTTCTATCATGAGTCTCCATCATTGGATGCGGTGACATATCTAGTTGCCACGGTAAAAAATTGTTGCCCTATGGCATTTAATGACTCTTAGGGACGATTTGGTTCGATGTGCCCGATAAAATTTGAGTGCCCAATGGGATGGGGTGAGCTTGGGTTTAGTATTTACCTAGCCACCAAGAGCTAACATAACATATAGTTTGATCCCACTATGAAAGGTGAGAGTGATTTGGCAGTTGACAACTTTGTACTGGCTAACAATACAAGTTTTAGCATCACCAAATATGGCATCACAAAATCAAAATAGTATAAGATCTCCAAAAAGTGAGAGAGGTTATCGTAGCTCTCTGCAATACAAACCTATATCACCGAAAATCACATCCATACCTTGCACGAGCTCTGAGATATGCCTCGTCAAAGATTGTTGCCCATGGCATTTAGTGACTCTTAGGGACATTTCGGTTCAGCGTGCCCGAGAACATTCAAGCACTCAACGGGATGGGATGAGCTTAGGGCTAGTGTTTACCCAAACACCAAGAGCCAATGGAAGAGACAAATTGATCCCATAATGAAGGGTGAGAGAGATTTGGCAGTTGAAAACTTTGTATTGGCCAACACTACAAGTTTTAGCATCACCCGAGATGGTGTAAGGAAACTCAGGTGTGGAAACAACTTCCTACACTAATCTCATAAAGAAAGTATGATGCAAGTCCTATTAAAATCTTCTACACATATAGATTCAATATCATGTAAACAACAATATTGCAGCCAACCATGCATACAAAAAATAGACAAAGAAAGAAACACATAACACAAAGATTTGCCGTTGGGGAAAAACCTTTCGGTAAAATAACCCCACCCCTTCAGAACCTGCACAATGTATTATCTTCAACACAAGGTTACAATACACTTGCAATGCAAGTTCAACATCAACAATAGAAGACTCCAATAGCAACTCACAGTACCAACAACACACTCTCTCACATCACTTCTCTTCGTAACCCTAAAAATGCTTATAACATGCGCTTCACTTTAGGGCTACTCCCAAAGGTAAATTGTATTAGGGTTTTACTGTCTTAGTTACCACATGTCTTCACCTGTCATTGAATCTTCCTAACATAGCTCTTACGTGTCATAGGAATCCATCATAACCGTTTTAGCCATGATCTCTTTACACACAATTCAAGATGTCGACACATCAACATTATTTGCAAGAAATACACTTCACAAAACAAATAATAAGAATAGGAATTATACAAGGTTGAGACACCTTATTCCTAAAATTGTCCCACTTGTCAAACACCTTGTAAGAGCAACAGGAACATAACAGGAACTAACTGCTATAGGCCAAAAGGCCCATAGACTCCGAACACCATCTGAACTTCTCAGTGCCCACTGATTTTGTTAATGCATCTGCAACATTTTTCACAATATCTACCTTTTCCAAATTTACCTTTCCATCGTCCACCATATCTCTCACAAAGTGATACTGCACATCAATGTGCTTCGTTCTGGCATGGAAAGTTGGATTCTTCGCGAGGCAAATAGCACTTTGACTGTCACACCAAATAATAATCTATTCTACATCAACACCAACATCATACCACAATCTCTTAAGGAAAATGGATTCCTTACAAGCATGAGTAGCAGCCATGTACTCAACTTCTATAGTGGACAAAGAAACCACAGGTTGTCGCTTGCTCATCCAACTGATGGCACCACCAAACATAGTGAACACATAAGCACTGGTGGATCTCCTGCGGTCAATATCACCTGCCCAATTTGAATCCACAAACCCATGAATACAAACTAAATGCGGAGATCCAGAAGAGTTACCATGATAACATATGGAGTAATTTGATGTACCCCTCAAATATTTGAATACTCGCTTAACTGCATCCCAATGTATCTGTCCAAGATTAGCCATAAATTGACTCAGGACTCCCATTGCTTGGGCAATGTCTGGTCTAGTATAGACCATAACATACATAAGACTACCAACTGCACTAGCATAAGGTACTCTACTCATGTCCTCCACCTCACTAGGAGATTTTGGACAATCATTTACAGATAACTTTGTTCCCACAGGAATAGGAACACATAGTGGTCTACAATCTGCCATGCTGAACCTGTCCAACACAAACTTCACATACTTACTCTGACTCAACCAAAGTTTTCTGTTAGACCTGTCTCTACTGATTCCATACCCAAGATGTACTTAGCTGCCCCAAGATCTTTCATTTCAAACTGTGCTGATAATTGAGGTTTAAAATCAGAAATCATACCCTTACCCTTCCCAAATAGCAACATATCATCAACATATAATGCAACAATAAGAAGGCGATCATTTTCAACTCTGAAATAAACACAATGATCTGATTTCGATCTTACAAATCCAATTGACAATACAAAGGCATCAAACTTAAGGTACCACATCCTAAGAGATTGCTCCAAACCATATAGAGATTTCTCTAATCTGCAAACAAAGGATTCTTTACCTTTAACAATGTAGTGCTCAGGCTGTGACATATAAATCTCTTCCTCCAAATCACCATGAAGGAAAGCTGTCTTCACATCCATCTATTCTATCTCTAAATCATATGATGCAGCAAGAGATAATAGAAATCTAATGGATGTCAACTTTGCAACAGGAGAGAATATTTCACCATAATCTATTCCCTCTACCTGTGAATACCCCTTTGCAACCAATCTAGCTTTGTACCTTTCAACACTGCCATCTGCATAGAATTTCTTCTTGAACACCCATTTATAGCCAAAAAATTTTCTCCCTTTAGGAAAAGGTACAAGGTCCCAATTTTTGTTTTTCTCTAAAGAAGCCATCTCATCATCCATAGCCTCAATCCAGGAACCTACATCTTTCATGCCCAAAGCCTCTTTCATAGATCTAGGCTCATCAGTGTTAGTAATCAAAGCAAAAGCACAACTGGAATCTAACATAGAATAACCAAACCTTTCTGGTTGCTTTCTTTCTCTCGTGGATCTCCTCAAGGGCTGAGGTTGAGGTTGTTCTTCCTCTTCTTCTGAATTATCAGAGCTGCTAGAGCTCTCCTCATCATTGGACCCAACATGGTCTCTCTGTTTAGTCTTCTCAGGGGTAGGAGGCAACTGAACAACATCTTTTTCCTTTTCTTTTTCATCTGGTTGTAGCACAATAGGAGAAGATGTTAGCTCTCTAAAAATAACATTTTTGCTATACAAAACCTTACTAGTCATAGGATCCCAAAGCTTGTATCCTTTCACACTAGCACTGTATCTGATGAAAATACATTTAACAACTTTGTTTTCCAACTTAGATCTTTTCTCCTTTGGAACATGTGCATAAGCTTCACAACCAAAAACATTAAGATGTCTAATTAAAGGCTTATTACCAGACCACACCTCCATGGGCGTCTTACCATCAAGGGCTGATGTAGGAGATCTGTTAACCAGATAGCAAGTAGTGGCCATAGCTTCAGCCCAGAACCTTTGTTCTAAACTAGCTCCACTAAGCATACTCCTCGCCTTCTCCATCAATGTCCTGTTCATTCTCTCTGCAACTCCATTTTTCTCTGGGGTATAAGGAGTTGTCTTATGCCTCTCGATACCTTGTTCCTTACAGAACTATTCAAACTCTGCTGAGAAAAACTCACCACCATTGTCAGTTCTGACACACTTAATCTTCTTACTAGTCTGATTCTCTACAAGGGCTTTAAATTCCTTGAATCGACTAAAGACTTGTGTCTTACTTTTAAGGAAATAAATCCATGTCCTTCTACTATAATCATCTATGAAAGATACAAAAAATAAAAACTTGGAGATTGAAGGAACTTTTATAGGACCAAATACATCAGAATGAATAAGATCCAAAACATCAGAAGATTTGTGAGAACTAGAGTAAAACTGAACACGATTTTGTTTACCATAGATACAGTGTTCACAGAAGTCAAACTCAAGATTGCAATCATTTAACCCCTCAATGAGATTTTTATTTTTCAGGGTTCTGAGACCCTTCTCACCAATGTGGCCAAATCTCATATGCCACAACATTGTCTTTTCTGTAGGAAGCTTTCCTTCCAAAGTGTTTGCACCCTTAGGTACACTTGTTGCACTACCATCAGAACCACTAACCATAGTCTTCTTTACTTCTCGTTCAGATGGTGGGGATGAAGTGATAGCTGCTCTCTTCTTTGAAACAGAAGAACTATTACACTGAGAAATGTATGCATCAAGCTGAAACAAAGTACCTCTCCTAGTACCCTTAGCAAGCACCATAGCTCCTCTCATCATCTTACATCCATCTTTAGAAAAAATAACTTCCACACCTACATCGTTCAACATACTTACAAATAATAGGTTTCGTGCCAAACCTAGAATGTGCATAACTCCATTGATTCCCTTTACTCATCCATCAGGAAATTTGATAGTGACCCTTCCACGTCCAACTATCTTTAGGTGAGAATCATCACCCAAGTACACCTTTCCACCATCAAACTCTTCATATCTTGAGAACCAATTTTGATGAGAGGTCATGTGAAAAGATGCACTCGAGTCAACCAACCACACATCATCAGATGCATGGGCTTCCAAAGCTATGATGAATGCATCGCCATCTTCTTGAGATTTTTCGGAACCAGAATCTGAGGCTTTCTTCTTCTTAGGCTCTTTACAGTATTTACGGAAGTGCCCAGTCTTATTACAGTTCTAACATTTTTCCTTGGAATTATTGGAAGTCTTTGACTTCCCATGGGATTTGGTTCTACCCTTATTGTCATTTTTCTTCCCTCTTTTTGTGGATCTCCCATGAACAGCAAGGGCTTCTTTTTCTGAAATAGATGCCTTTCTCTGCATCTCCTCTGATAGCAGTGAAGACACCACATCATCCATTTTGAAGGTGACTAGTGTGCTTCTGAGAGCCATCACAAGATGGTCCCATGAATTCAATAAAGAACACAAAAGTGTGTAGCAACGATCCTCCTCCTCTAACTTGACACCAGCTGATGTCAACCAAGTAGTCAATAGATTAAATGCATTTAAATGATCCGTTAAGGATCCACCTTCCTCCATTCATAGAGAATACAACTTCTTCCTTAGGAACAACTTGTTCACCAAAGATTTGGCCCGATACACGGCCCCAAGTCTCTCCCACAAACTATATGTGGTTTTCTCATCTAGAACATTCAGAAGAACTGCATCGGTTAAATAGAGTCTTATGAGACCCTTAGCTTTACAGTCTTTGATATCCCAATATACTTGAGCTTAGGACTAGGGTTTACCAAACCACTTGGAGCTAAAAGAATAGACAATTTAATCCCATGATGAATGGTGAGGGAGATTTGATAGTTAGCAACTTTGTACTCGCCAAAACTACAAGTTTCAACATCACCTGAGATGGCATCACAAAATCAAAATGGAATAAGATCTCAAAAAAGTGAGAGAGGTTATTGTATGTCTTTGGAACATAGTCCTATTACACCTAGAATTGTATCCATACCTTTCACAAGGTCCAAGATATGCCTCGTTAAATATCGCTGCCCTATGGCATTTAGTGACTATTAAGGATGCTTCAGTTCGATGTACCCGAGAATGTTTGAGCACTCTATGGGATGGGATGAGCTTGGGTATAGGGTTTATTTGACCACCTAGAGCTAATGGAATATAGATAGTTTGATTCCACAATGAATGGTGAGCGAGATTTGGCAATTGACAACTTTGTACTGGCCAACACTACAAGTTTCAACATCACCCGAGATGGCATTGCAAAATAAAAATGGAGTAAGATCTAAATCTTCAAAAAGTGCGAGGCTATTGTAGGTCTCCACAACATAGTCCTATAGCACTAAGAATCATATCCATACCTTGCATGAGCTCCAAGATATGCCCCATGAAAGATCGTTGCCTTATGGCATTTAGTGACTCTTATGGACATTTTGGTTCGGCATGCTCAAGAATTTTTGAGCGCTCAAAAGGATGGGATGAGCTTGGGGCTAGTATTTAATTGACCACTTGAAGCTAATAGAAGAGTCAGTTTGATCCCACAATGAATGGTGAGGGCGATTTGCTAGTTGGCAACTTTGTATTGGTCAACACTGCAAGGTTCAACATCACCCAAGATAGTGTCACAAAATCAAAATAGAGTAAGATCTCTAAAAAGTGAGAGAGGTTATTGTAGATCTATGCAATGTTGTCCTATAACACTTAGAATCACATCCATACCTCACACGAGCTTCAAGATATGCCCTGTCAAAAATTGCTTCCCTATGGCATTTAATGACTCTTAAGGACATTTCAGTTCAACGTGCCCGAGAATGTTTGAGCACTCAAAGGGATGGGATGAGCTTGGTTCTAGAGTTTATACAACCACCCAAAGCTAACAGAACACACCGTTCGATCCCACGATGAACGGTGAGGGAGATTTGATAGTTGGCAACTTTGTACTAGCCAACACTACAAGTTTTAGCCTCACCCGAGACGGCATTGCAAAATCAAAATGGAGTAAGATCTCCAAAAAGAGAGAGAGAGGTTATTGTAGGTCTCTATCATACAGTCCTATAACACCCAAAATTTTATCCATACCTCATATGAGCTCTGAGATATGGCCCATCAAAGATTGTTGCCCTATGGCATTTAGTGACTCTTTGGGATGTTTTGGTTTAGCATGCCCAAGAACATTTGAGAACTCAATAAGATAGAACGAGCTTGGGGCTAGGGTTTACCTAGCCACTCGGAGCTAACAAAATAAATAGTTTGATCCCATGATGAATGGTGAGGGAGATTTTGCCGTTGGAAACTTTGTACTGGCCAACACTATAAGTTTTAGCATCACCTGAGATGGCATCACAAAATCAAAATGGAGTAAGATCTTCAAAGAGAGAGAGAGAGAGAGAGAGAGAGAGAGAGAGAGAGAGAGAGAGAGAGAGAGAGAGAGAGAGAGAGAGTTTATTGTAGGCCTACGCAACATGGTTCTATAACACCTAGAATTGCATCCATACCTCACATGAGCTTTGAGATATGCTCTATTAAAGATCACTACCCTATGGCATTTAGTGACTCTTAAGGATGTTCGGTTTGATGTGCCCGAGAATATTTGAGCACTCAAAGAGATGGGATGAGCTTGGGGATAAGGTTTACCCAGCCACCTAGAGCTAATAAAATAGACAGTTTGATCCCATGACAAGGGATGAGGGAGATTTTGTAGTTGGCAACTTTGTACTAGCCAACACTACAAGTTTTAGCATCACTTGAGATGGCATCGCAAAATCAAAATGGAGTAAGATCTCCAAAAAGTGAGAGAAGTTATTATAGGTATCCACAACATGGTCCTATGGCACCCAGAATCACATCCTACCTCACACTAGCTCTAAGATATGCCCTGTCAAACATTGCTACCCTATGGCATTTAGTGACTCTTAAAAACTTTTCTGTTTGGCATGCCCAAGAACATTCGATATCTCAAAGGGATGGAATAAAATTTGGACTAGGGTTTACCTAGCCATTTAGAGCTAACAAAATAGATAGTCTGATCCCACGATGAATGGCGAGGGAGATTTGACAGTTGGCAAGTTTGTACTGGTCAACACTATAAGTTTTAGCATCACCCGAGATGGTGTCACAAAATAAATATAGAGTAAGATCTCCAAAAGAGAGAGAGGTTATTTTAGGTCTTTGGAACATAGTCCTATAGCACCCAAAATTGCATCCATACCTCACACAAGCTCTGAGATATGCCTTGTCAAAGATCATTGCCCTATGGCATAGTTTGGCATGTTCAAGAATGTCTGAGCACTCAACATGATAGGATGAGCTTGGGGCTAGGGTTTACCTGGCCAACTAGAGCTAACAAAATAGACATTTCGATCCCATGATGAATGGTGAGGAAAATTTGGTAGTTGACAACTTTGTACTAGCCAACACTACAAGTTTTAGCATCACTCGAGATGGCATCACAAAATCAAAACAAAGTAAGATCTCCAAAAAGAGAGAGAGGTTATTATAGGCCTCCATAACATGGTCCTAGAGCACTTAGAATTGCATCCATAACTCACACAAGCTCCAAGATATGCCTTATCAAAGATCATTTCCCTATGACATTTAGTGACTCTTAGGGACATCTCAATTTAGTGTGCCTAAGAACGTTTGAGAGCTCAAAGGGATGGGATGAGCTTGGGGCTAGGGTTTACTTGGCCAATTGGAGCTAACATAATAGATAGTTCAATCCCACAATGAATGGTGAGGGAGATTTTATAGTTGGAAACTTTGTACTGGCCAACGCTACAAGTTTCAGCATCACCCGAGGTGGTGTCGCAAAATCAAAATGGAGTAAGATATCTAAAAAGTGATAGAGATTATTTTAGGTCTCCACAACATGGTCCTATAGCACCAAGAATCACATTAGTACCTCACATGAACTCTAAGATATGCCCCATCAAAGATCGCTGCCCTATGGCATTTAGTGACTCTTAGGGATGTTTCGGTTTGGTGTGCACAAGAAAATTTGAACACTTAAAGGGATATGATGAGTTTAGGGCTAGGGTTTACCTGGTCACTCAGAGCTAATGAAATAGACAGTTTGATCCCATGATGAATGGTGAGGGAGATTTTGCAGTTGACAACTTTGTACTGGCTAACACTACAAGTTTCAGCATCATCCGAGATGGCATCACAAAATCCAAATGGAGTAAGATCTCCAAAAAGAGAGAGAGCTTATTATAGGTCCCCACAACATGGTCCTATAGCACCTAGAATTGCATCCATACCTCACACGAGTTCTAAGATATGCCTCATCAAAGATCACTATCCTATGACATTTAGTGACTCTTAGGGACATTTCTGTTAGGCATGCCCAATAATGTTTGAGTGCTCAAAGGGATGGGATGAGCTTGGGACTAGGGTTTACCTAGCCATCCAGAGCTAACAGAAGAGATAGTTTGATCCCATAATAAACGGTGAGGGAGATTTGGCATTTGGGAACTTTGTACAGGCCAACACTACAAGTTTTAGCATCACCTGAGATGGTGTTGCAAAATCAAAATGGAGTAAGATCTCCAAAAAGTGATAGAGGTTATTTTAGGTCTTTGCAACATGATCCTATAATACCTAAAATTGCATCTATACCTCACATGAGCTCTGAGATATGCCCCATCAAAGATCACTACCCTATGGCATTTAGTGACTCTTAGGGACATTTTAGTTCGGCGTGCCCGAGAATGTTCAAGTGCTCAAAGAGATAGGATGAGCTTGAGACTAAGGTTTATCTGGCCACCCAAAGTTAACAAAATAGATAGTTCAATCCCATAATGAATAGTAACAGAGACTTGGTAGTTGGCAACTTTGTACTGGCCAACACTACAAGTTTTAGCATCACCTAAGATGGCATCACAAAATCAAAATGGAGTAAGATCTCCAAAATGAAAGAGAGCTTATTTTTTCTCCCCACAACATGGTCCTATAGCACCCAAAATTGCATCCATACCTCACATGAGCTACAAGATATGCCCCATCAAAGATCGCTGCCCTATGACTTTTAGTAACTCTTAGGGACATTTTGGTTCGGTGTGCTCGAGAATGTTCAAGCACTCAACAGGATGGGATGAGCTTGGGGCTAGGGTTTACCTAGCCACCCAAAGCTAACATAATAGATAGTTTGATCCCACAATGAATGGTGAGAGAGATATGAGAAAGATATGTATGCCTAGGCCATTTTGTGCAAGATATGAGCAAAAGTTGCTAATTAGGCGAAATTGGTTCTTTTTGAGTTTTTGGTCAAGATAGCCTAGGATTAGGTGGTTCTAGTTGTTTTTTAATAGTTTGGAACCTTTTCCAAGTCCTAGAAGTAAAATCTAGTGAACTTTGCAAAAGTTGCACTTTTTGTGCAAAATTGCAAAAGTTGCTTAAAAATGCAAATCTACCTGGAAACATTCTAACCTTCAAAAAAATATTTCCCATGCTCATACACCTAAGCATGGATAGTTAAAACTTCCCAAACTTCCATTTGAAACTTTTTTGTAAAAAATGCAAAAGTTGCTGAAGCAACTTTTTGAGCAACATTGCAACTTCTGAGCAATTTTTGCTCTTTACATATTTAGGTCAAATGAGGCCATATAGGACTATTATAGGACCCTAGTTAAGATTATTTTGGAGGAAATCTTAATATATAGAGGAATTACAACTACATCTATTAAATATACAAAGGAAGATATAGAAAACTTGCTTAATAGAGAGATTAATCTAAGAGAAAAGGACATTTCAGAAGAAAATGGTTATCTTAGTGCCATCCAAGGTATGCCAATTACTTAGGATGAAGAGACAAAACCTATAGCTACTAGGAAAGAGTGCACATATACACAGACACAGTTTTTAGATAGAGAAGTAACAAGTGCTATAGAATTTTCCACGGAGCAATGTGAAGTGCAGCCTCAAATTGGCTCATTAGTAGGAAAAGAATTTGGTCACGAACTTTATTCCAACACCATAGATGTTTCAATTAGAAATGCCTATTCATCAATGACCTTGCATTTATAGGACTTGGGAAGCTAGGTTATTCAAGCTAGGAATGATCCCTCAAATTTCTCATCGAAATATATTAATGATCTTAACAGAACAACAAAAAGCTCATTGCCACCTTGAAATGGAGACTTGAGTTTAAATGGAGATTGTCAGTTCCCAAACATGTCCCAGTCAAGTAGATGATTGGTGGAGGAGAATCCATTCTAGACTCATCAAAGAAGGCACCTAAGGATCCTAGATAGTTCACTTAGGATAGGTTGTGATGCAACAGTACATGGTGGAAGCTTCTAAAAGGCAAGCCACTAGGCAATTAGACAAGGTTGGAATCCTTCAAATTTCCAAAAAAGAGGGTTTAGTGTTGGGACACTTATCTCAAGCATCAATAATGAACTTATCATAGGTTATCGCAACCCAAACAAGGCAAGGAACCTAATCACTAGGTTTGCCTAAGTTCAAAAGCACCAAAACATAAGGATTCTCCAAAAGCCTAATAAGGGAACATACCCCCAAACATGAATGAAAAGAGAACAATGACCATGGAATGGAATACAAACACACCTTAGACCTATTAAGGTCTGTATACAACAGATAAAGTGATTCTGTTGTGTCCAAACAACACTGATATATAGTTACAACAATTTGCCATTGAAAAGGCTAGTAGCCCTTCAAACTGTAAATTGAACATAATATGGAAAAACCCCACATGAAGACATAGTTTAAAGTGTGATTTAGGCACCCTTTAAAGACATATTAAACATATGCAAACCTCACAACTAGAAGAGACTAGAAGCCACTGCTCTAACAACAATTGGAAAGTGTTGATAGGCCTAATTAGGCTGCAGTTACACTACAAGCACCCTTTCACACATGCCAATTTGCAAAAAATTATTGGAACATCTAGGGGCAAGTGAAACAAGTCCAAATCCAAAGTTATAGAACTTGGATCACTCTGGAGAAAAAGTTATAGTGACTGTGGTGAAATGCTCAATAGCGACTCTTCTAAGGATACTCATTGCCCTATGGCAATGTATGCCTTGATTTTTAGGCAAAAATAGTGACTCTTATAAGGAAATTAGATGACATCCAATACCTTAACTACCACACCTAGGTCCAATGACCCTTATTGTACTTACAAGGCTCACTTGGAGCATAACACAAAAAAAAATGAAAAGGTGAGGGCCCTATAATTCAAGGTGCCCCTACACCACTCTCTCTCTCTCTCTCTCTCTCTCTCTCTCTCTCTCTCTCTCTCTCTCTCCCTCTCCCTCCCTCCCTCCCTCCCTCCCTCTCTCTCTCTCTCTCTCTCTCTCTCTCTCTCTCTCTCTCTCTCTCTCTCTCTCTCTCTCTATTTCCCTATTCAATCTAATGAACCAACTGGATCTACTCTACATTTTAATGTCTCAAGTATTGCCTCATACTTCGACTCATGAACTTTCCAAAGAGTCTTATTATGTGGTTTCCACCATATTTTATCAAGTGGACATTTGATGCGAAAACAAGGTTTGAATAATGAAGAATTTTCCTCTTTGTTTTCCAATTCTCAAATAACCACAAGTTAGGGTTCTTCATAGAATATCATTTAAGCCATGTGTTGGTTACAATCATCGCATCGATATGGTACTCTAAACCTTCACCATCTATAACTGAGTGATCCAATTTTTGTTTGGCTTGGACACAATGACAAAAATAATAATCTGTTCCTTCTTCATTGTCTTCAGGTGTAATAACAATAAAAACATGGCCTACAGTGATAAATATACAAAATGTGGTCATTAATTCAGAAAATACTTAGGTAAAAGGTATAAAGTTACATGTTGAAATTACAAAGATATATATATATATATATATATATATATATATATATATATATATATATATATATTACTAGGTTGCACTAGATCAAACAAGCAGTCAAAGTCAATGGACAAATCCATCTCTACCATTTCCAGTGCTTATGGGGGATGATAGGTGTCAATTGTGTCCAAAACCTATATATCCCATTTGTCTACCCATTCAGTCGACTCGTAGTCATCCCAATTTTCCTCTGCACATGATGGACTATACCATACCATTTTTCGTGTGTAAATTCTCCATGAACTTGCATCAGAGCTTCTAAAAGAGTGCAACTCACTTGATTCTGTTAGTGTGCAACAATCCTCATATGGTGCAATGTTAGTGTTATCTATCAAGCAAAATAATCTACAAACCATGGAATCACCTTCCTTACCTAGACCCATTGTAGTGTTACACCATTGGATTATGGATTTTGCATCTATCAATATTGCTCCATCTTTTTACTTTAGTTATTCATGAGCTAAGGCTCTTTTTATGCATGTGCCTACACCATCGTGGTCTCCCTTTCCATGACCATTGTTGGGTGATGCAACCCGCTCCCCTGCCCACAGGTGGTTAATTATGTGGTGTTCCATGTTCACTAACAGTCATGGATTTTGGTGCAATGGTAAATGGGCCCAACAATTGATACCAATTTTTGGGCCCATTTACCATTGCACCAAAAGCCATGACTGTTAGTGAACATGGAACACCACATAATTAACCACCTGTGGGCAGGGGAGCGCGTCGCATCACCCAACAACCAGCCTCTGTGAAATTCCACATATATTGAATTCTAGACAACCTGTGCATCCTGCTCAACCAATAGAACATCCGTGCATTCTTGAATTGAGATGCAAAATTGTTTGACCAAATAATGTGCTGATGATATGGTATGCCCTTGTTAGCCAAATCTCATAGTTGAAAACAACCATATACAAACTTCATAGAATGTGGTCGATCATCACTGATGTAAAAATGGTACTCCCTCAAAATCTTCCTTTCATCCTCTGTACTTCTAGCTAAATGCATGAATGTTATGTGAAAAAATATGGAAACCTATTGAGAAGTATAATACTTTGCTTGCATGTCATTTTGTGCTTGTAGTGTGCAGTTCTTTGCAAATTCTACAATCGAAACAATGGTATCCAGTGGAAACGTATCCTTACACAACTTGAATTGCAAATCCAACCACCGAGCTCTACGTGTATGCCTTGCATACTTGCAAATAATCTTTTCACAAAAAATATTCATGAAATCATACACTGGAATCTTTTCAATGACTAAATCACATCTTTTACCTTGTTTCCCATCTTTTAGACAATATGTCACTGTCTTATATTTTTCGTAATCTATTATTTCATTTCCAATTGCATGTTGTGTACTATCCATATCTTCACAAGTTGATAAAAGTTGCAAAGAACCACAAAATAAGTATCTACCATCCAAGCATGATGTCTTGTAAAATTTTTCTTTGTCCCCTATTTCACATAAAATTTTGGATATGAATTCCCTTGAAGATCTAGGTGGCTCATTCATGTCACAATCCTGCAAAACAAACTTAGAATGCAAAAACACACATATATGCCTAAAAACATCAAAATGGATAGAAAATTTAATATGTATCCTACAACAACAAGTTGTGCATGCATGATTTATCTTCACATAAAAAGGTTTACCCATCTCAAAAAATCTTTGACTTATTTGAATTTAAGGATACATACCAATAAATTTTGCAAAAAATTATGTCTGAGTTGAGTCCAAAAAATGTTTTGCATGTGGATTACGATTTTGGCTACCAATCCTCCTTCTTAAAACATCTCTTTGATTAGGGGAAACATGTGTTATTCTTCAAAAAAATCTTCAATCAATGATTTCAAAGCTTCACTAATTTCTTTATCCTTTCATGGTAGTCTACCACTAAATGTCCATAACTCATTTTTTGTTGGATCTTCCAATCTCTCATGCCATAGCATGACTCTTCTTAGAGTACCTTTATCAATTTTCAATATTTTTCTTGTCTTTCTCATTAGTCAAGCTTTCTTCATTTGGATACTTACTATTGTCAATGTAAGTACTCATCTTGTGATATTATTATCTTTGGTGCATAATTTAGAACCCACTTTGTCATAAGCACTCATTAGATTCTTTACAATATTTTTTCATTTGAATTGTTCATTTTTCTTAGCCCTAGAATCTTCATGATAGGCCTAAATTTCAAATTCCTCATCATTTTAAAAAATAATTGGCATTGACCTATAATATTTAATTCTTCAAAGAATTATCTCCACATACAATTAACTTTTCTTTGAAAAGTATGCTTTCTAATCTTGTTAGGCATTGATTTAAAATGTTAGTGTCAATATCAGTCAAATATTTTGGTCTTCTAAAAATGAATTCTAGAAGGTGTTATAATCTCTTCCATTCCCTCAACATTTTGGACATCAACATAAGGTTGAGTGCTTTATGTACCTTGAACCGAAGATGGTGCCTTGGCAGTAAGATGTAAAAGATGAAATATCACCTACTTGATATGTTGATGTTGTGCCTTCAACATGACATGATGGAGTGTGTAAATCATCGGATCTACAAATTAGTGTCTCTTCAACATGAGATGATTATATGACTCCAACATTGGAAGATGGTTTAGCTTCACAATTCAATTGTCTTCTTGAGTGTAACAATCTCATTCATTCTCTTTGTCTTTCCAATTCTTCCTCTTTGTTTCTTTGTATTAGTGGTTCTTGTTCTTCTTTGAAAGTTAATTCTTCATTATTGCTTTGCAATTTTCTTTGTTCACATAGTAGCTTCATTTTATCTCTTTCAATTGCCAAATCTCTCTTCCTCTTTTTCGTTTTTTTCATTTTTGGTTTCTTCCTTGGCATGATGATGATTTCTATATGTCAAATTATTCAAACATCTGAATTATTTACAATTTGTAAATTACAAATCATTCAAATACATATACAAATTACAATTATTTCAATGAATATACAATATATATTAAACAACTTTTCAAATTTCTAACCATTTCCAAATAACAATTCATTCAAACATACAAATTTTAATGAATTCACTATATATTAAACAACAAGTCAAATTATAATCAAATTTGTCTCTATATAAAAACAAAGAATATTTAAAGAGGACTACACTAACCTTTTCTATAGAAAGAATATTCAAAAAGCCTTCTAATAGCGTATCCAATGATTTAATTTGGTGTTTGCTAGCTTCAAATAGAATGAAAGAATGTTCAAAAAGCTTTGAAATAGTGTTTGCTAACTTCCAACATCTTGAAACCTATGTTTTCTATTGGAACAAAGTAATACACAATAGACAAAAAGTAGAATATGGATGAACAAGGACCCAAACTTGCATTATGATCTTTTTTGGGTGTTTTCATATAGTGTGTGTGCACTATAGCACATACACACTATAAAGTGTGTATGCACTATAGTGCATATGCACTATGTGAAAATAATCTCTATCTATCCCAACATCCCCAATCCCCTACTCTCTCCCCCTACTCTCTCTCTCTCTCACTCACTCCTCTCCCATCCCCTACTCTTTCTTGCTCTCTCTCTCTCTCCTCTTCCATCCCCTACTCTCTCTCTTGCTCTCTGTCTCCTACTCCCTCTCCCACTGGCTACTCTCTCTCTCTCACTCTCTCTCCCCCATCCCCTACTCTCTCTCACTCTCTCCTCTCCCATCCCCTACTCTCTCACTCTCTCTCTCCTCTCCCATGCCCTATTCTCTCTCTCTCTCTCTCCTCTCCCATCCCCTACTCTCTCTCTCTCTTGCTCTCCCTCTCCTACTCCCTCTCCCACTACCTACTCTCCCTCACTCTCTCTCTCTTCCATGTCCTACTCTCTCTCTATTTATCTCTCTCTCCCACTCCATCTCCCATCGCCTACTCTCTCTCACTCTCTCTCCCATCCCCTACTCTCTCTCACTCTCTCCCATCCCCTACTCCCTCTCCCTCTCTCTCTCTCTCTCACACTCCCATCCACTCCTCCTCTCTCTCTCTCTTGCTCTCACTCTCCCACTCCCTCTCCCACCATTACTCTCTCTCTATCTATCTCCCTCTCCCACTCCCTCTCTCATTGCCTACTCTCTCTCTCTCTCTCCCATACCCTACTCTCTCTCTCTCTCTCTCTCTCTCTCTCTCTCTCTCTCTCTCTCTCTCTCTCTCTCCCTCCCTCTCCCTCTCCCACTGCCTACTCTCTCTCTCCCATCCCTTACTCTCTCCCTTGCTCTCCCTCTCCCACTACCTACTCTATCTCTCTCTCTCTCTCTCTCATCCCCTACTCTCTCTCTTATTCTCCCACCCCCTATACTCTCTCTCATAGACACACACTCACATTCCCCCTCTCTCTCTCACACTCTCCCTCTCCCTCTCCCTCTCCCACCACCCACTCTCTCACTCTCTCTCCCCTATCCCCTACTCTCTCTCTTGCTCTCCCTCTCCCACTCCCTCTCCCTCTCCCTCTTCCTCTCCCATTGCCTACTCTCTCTCTCTCCCATCTCCTAATCTCTCTCTCACTCTCTCTCACTCTCACTCTCTCCCTCTCTACTCTCTCTCCCATCCTCTACTCTCACTCTCACTCTCCCATCCTGCACTCTCTCTCACACTCTCTCCCATCCCCTACTCTCTCTCCTACACACACTCGCATCCCCCCCTCTCTCTCCCTCTCCCACTCCCTCTCCCACTACCTACTCTCTCACTCCCCTATCCCCTACTCTCTCTCAGGTTACTCTCTTTTCCCTCTCCCATCCTCTATTCTCTCTCTTTCTCACTCTCTCTCTCTCTCTCACACACACACACACACACACACACACACACACACACACTCATCCCCCCTCTTTCCTCTCTCATCCCCTACTCTCTCTCTCACTCACACACTCTCATCCTCCTCCTCTCTCTCTCCCTCTCCTACTCCCTCTCCCACTGCCTACTCTTTCTCTCTCTCCCATACCATACACTCACTCTCTCTCTCTCCCATCCCGTAATCTCTCTCTCTTCCAACCCCTAATCTCTCTCTCACACTCTCACACTCTCTCCCATCTCCTACTCTCTCTCTTACACACACTCCCATCCCCCTCTCTCTCCCTCTCCCACTCCCTCTCCCACCACCTACTCTCTCTCTCACTCTCTCTCTCTCTCTCTCTCTCTCTCTCCCCTCTCCCATCCCATACTCTCTCTCTCATGCCCCCTCTCTCTCCCCTCTCCCATCCCCTACTCTCTAGATCTCTCACACTCCCTCTCCCACCACCTACTCTCTCTCTCTCTCTCTCTCACTCTCTCTCTCCCTCTCTACTCTCTCTCTACCATCCCCTACTCTCTCACTCTCTCTCATCCCCTACTCTCTCTCTTCCACCCCTACTCTCTCTCTCATACTCTCACACTCTCTTCCATCCCCTACTCTCTCTCTTACACACACTCCCATCCCCCACCTCTCTCTCTCTCTCTCTCTCCCCTCTCCCACTCCCTCTCCCATACCCTACTCTCTCTCACATCCCCTACACTTTCTCTCTCTCTCTCTCTCTCTCTCACACACACACACACACACACACACACACACCCTCCCATCCCACCCCGCTCTCTCTCCTCTCCCATCCCCTACTCTCTCTCTCTCTCCCACTCCCTCTCCCAATGCCTACTCTCTCTCTCTCTCTCCCATTCCCTACTCTCTCTCTCTCTCACTCTCACTCTCTCCCTCTCTACTCTCTCTCTCCCATCCCCTACTCTCACTCTCTCCCATCTCGTACTCTCTATGTCACCCCCTACTCTCTCTCACACTCTCACTCTCTCTCCAATCCCCTACTCTCTCTCTCTCTCTTACACACACTCCCATCCCCCCCTCTCTCTCTCCCTCTCCCACTCCCTCTCCCACTACCTACCCTCTCTCCCATCCCCTACTCTCTCTCCCCTCTCCCATCCCCTACTCTCTCACTTTCACTCACTCTCTCTCACACACACACACACTCCCATCCCCCCTCTTTCTCTCCTCTCCCATCCCCTACTCTCTCTATCTCACTCACACACTCTCATCCTCCTCTCTCTCTCTTTCTCTCCCTCTCCCTCTCCCTCTCCCTCTCTCACCATTCACTCTCTCTCTCATCCCCTACTCTCACTCTCTCTCTCCCATCCTGCACTCTCTCTCTCTGCCACCCCTACTCTCTCACACACTCTCACACTCTCTCCCATCCCATTCTCTCTGCCACACCCTACTCTCTCTCTCCCATCCCCTACTCTCTCTCTCTCTCTTACACACACTCCCATCTCCCCTCTCTCTCTCTCTCTCTCCTACTCCCTCTCCCACCACCTACTCTCTCTCTCTCTCCCCTCTTCCATCTCCTACTCTCTCTCTTTCACACACACACACCCATCTCCCACCTCTCTCTCTCCTCTCCCATCCCCTACTCTCTAGATCTCTCACACACACTCCCATCCACCCTCTCTCTCCCTCTCCCACCACCTACTCTCTCCCTCTCTCTCACTCTCTCTCTCGCTCTCCCACTTCCTACTCTCTCCCTCTCTCTCTCACTCTCTCTCCCTCTCTACTCTCTCTCTCACATCCCCTACTCTTACTCTTTTTCTCCCATCCCCTACTCTCTCTCTCTGCCAGCCCTACTCTTTCTCAAACTCTCACTCTCTCCCATCCCCTACTCTCTCTCTTACACACACTCCCATCCCAACCTCTCTCTCCCTCTCCCACTCTCTCTCCCATTGCCTACTCTCTCTCTCCTGTCCCCTACTCTCTCTCTCTCTCTCTCTCTCTCTCTCTCCCCCATCCCTTGCTCTCTCTCTTTTACACACACACACACACACACACACACACACACACACACACAGAGACAATCCTATCCCCCCCTCTCTCTCCCCTCTCCCATACCCTAATCTCTCTCACACACACACAGTCCCATCCTCCTCCTCCTCGCTCTCTCTCTCTCCCACTCCCTCTCCCACCACCTACTCTCTCTTTCTCTCACACTCTGACACTCTCTCCAATCCCCTACTCTCTCTCTTACACAAACTCCCATCCCCCCTCTCTCTCCCCCTCTCCCACTCCCTCTCCCACCACCTACTCTCTCTCTCTCTCTCACTCTCTCCCCCATCTCCTACTCTCTCTTTCACACACACTCCCATCCCTCCCCCCCTCTCTCCCCTCTCCCATCTCCTACTCTCTCTCTCACACACACTCCCATTGGCCCCCCTCTCTCTCTCCCTCTCCCACTCCCTCTCCCACCACCTACTATCTCTCTCTATCTCTCTTCCTCTCCCTCTCTACTCTCTCCAATCCCTTACTCTCACCCACTCTCTCTCCCATCCCCTACTCTCACTCTCTTTCTCCCATCCCCTACTCTCTCTCTCTTCCACCCTCTACTCTCTCTCTCTCTCTCCTATCCCCTCCTCTCTCTCTCTCTCTCTCTCTCTCACTCTGCCTCTCTCCTTCCCTCTCTACACACTATTTAGGTCTTAATAGTGTGAGCACACTAAAGTGCATACACCCTAAAGCATGCACATGCTATTAAGACTCAAATTTTAAAAAGCTTTAAATAGTGCATGTGTGCTATAGTGTGCATGCGCTATAGGGTGCACACACTATTTAAAGCTTTGCATTTTACCAATCCTAAGGCTTGGTTTTGCATTGGGAATCCAACCCAAAGGTTTGGAGTCTCTAAACTAGACTGAGACATGTTTTTCTACAAACATACAAAAAATGATTGATTTTTCTTGTGTGCTCTCCTTCAAGTTTACATAGTGGTTGAGCATCGATAAAATCAAGTTACATGACATTGTAGGTCTCTGTATTAGCTATATAACCATATAATTTATTTTTTATTTGAACTATTTTAAGCCTTTCATCTATAATTTCTTTTGAATGTATGTCCATTTTTTGTCAAATACCAACATGTACTAATTGGGCTGTAGATTTTAGCTCGTTCATCAAATTTTACAACAACTTAGTTTTTTTGAAACTAAAATCCATTCCACACACTTTGAAAAAAAGAAGTTTTGATTTTAGATTAGTTTTCAATCATTTATAGGGGGAGCACATAGATATTTTATGTTTTTGGGATGTGTTTAATAAAAAATTCATTAAAAAAATACACATTATAAAATTACCCAAAAAATCTAGGATAAACTACACGGTGTTAGCAAACTTTTGACTAGAGCAATTAAAAAAATTCAAAAAAAAGTTAAAATTTTAGGGGGGCCACACTTAGTACTATGTTATCTTTTTTCTAAATAAACACAACCACTTTCTATGGTCCCCTTTTTTGAAGACCTAAAGCTAAACCATTTTGAAAAAAAAATAGTAGTTTAGAAACTAGATTCAAAGGAGTACTACTTTTATTTTTGTCATATCTTAAAATTTTGAGCATAACTATCTTCACATTCTTGTTGAAGTTTAAAAATTGCTGATTTCAAAAAAAAGGTGTCCACTTATACCCCCCTTTTGGCACCACAACTTGATGCACTTACCTGTATGTTCACAGGGGTCGTAGGACCCCTAAAAATATATGTTGTATCATTTAAAAGGTTGAAAGGGGTCATAGAGTACCCTATGATCCCTTTGAACACATTTGAACATATGTTATCATCTAATGAGTTAAAAGGCATCATAGGGTACCCTAGGACCCATTTCAACCCATTAGAACATATGTGATATATTGTTAGGGTTCCTATGACCCTAGAAACATATTTTTTATCAAAAGCATTGAAATAGTTCATAGGGTACCCTATGACTCCTTTCAACCCATTCAAAAATATGAGGTATACTCTTAGGGATACTAGGACCCCTGGTAACATATGTTGTCATCTAATGGGTCAAATGGGTCATAGGGTACCTTATGACCCTATTTGAGCCATTTGATGACATGATGTATGTCTCTAACAATCCTATGAACCCTAGGAACAAATATTATTATCTAATGGGTTGAAAGGAGTCATTGGGTACCTTATGACCCCTTTTGACACATTTGAACATATGTGATATGTTGCTAGTGGTTCTAGGATCTTTACAAACTTATGTTGTCATCTAATTGATTAAACATGGGTCATAGGGTAGCCTATGACCACTTTCAACCTATTCTATTAGATAAAATATGTTCCTACAAGTCCTGGGACTCCTAGCAATATATGTTAACATCTAATGGGTTGATACCCAATGACCCCTCTTGACCCATTCAAACATATGAGATATATTCCTCAAGGAACTCTAGGACTTATACAAACACTTGTTGTTAGCTAGTGAGTCGAAAGGGGTTATAGGGTACCCCATAACCCCTTTGACCCATTCAAACATAAGAGATATATTCCTAGGGATCTTATGACCCCTAGTAACATATGTTGTCATCTAATGGGTCAAAAGGTGTTATAGGATACAATATGACCCCATTTGAATCATTTGATAACATGATGTATGTCCCTAGGGGTCCTAACACCGCTAGGAGAATATTTTGTCATTTGATGATTCAAAATGGGTCAGAGCATACCCTATGACCCCTATCAACCCATTCAAACATATGAGATATGTTTCTAAGGGTCCTAGGGTGCCTAGAAACATATTTTGTCACTTAATGGATTGAAAAGGATCATAGGTTACCCTATTACCCCATTTGACCCATTTGATGACATGATGTATGTCCCTAGGGCTACTAAGTCCCCTAGAAATATATGTTATCATCTAATGTGTCAAAAGGGGTCATAGGATACCTTATGACCCTTTTCAACCCATTCAAACATATGAGCTATGTTCCTAGGGGTCATAGGAATCCTAGGATCATATGTTTTTATTTAATGGGTTGAAATTAGTCATAGGGTACCCTAGACCCTATTTGACCCATTTGATGACATGATGTATGTCCCAAGGGGTTCTAGGACCCTTAAAAACATATGTTATCATCCAATGGGTTGAAAGAGGTCATATTATCCCTATGACCCCATTTGACCCATTTGATGACATGATGTATGCCCCTAGTGGTCCTAAGACCCATAAGAACACATGTTATCATCTAATGGGTCAAAAGGGGTCACAAGGTACCCTAGAATTCCTTTCAACCCATTTGAACATATGAGGTATGTTCTTAGGACCCCTAAGAACATATGTTGTCATGTAATGGGTTTAAATGGGTCATATGATACCCTATGACACCATTTGACACATTTGATGACATGATGTATGTTCCTATGGGTTATAGGATGCCTAGAAATATATGTTGTCATTTGATGGGTTGAAAGGGTCATAGGGTACCCTATGACCCCTTTCGACACATTTAAACATATGTTATCATCTAATGGATTGACAAGGGTCATAGAGGTACCGTATGACCCGTTTTGACCCATTAGAATATATGAGATATGTTGTTAGGGTCCTAGGACCCCTAAGAAAATGTTGTTATCAAAAGGGTGAAATAATTCATAGGGTACCCTATAAACCCTTTCAACCCATTCAAACATATGAGGTATGTTCCTAGGGGTCCTAGGACCTCTAGAAACATATGTTGTCAAACCCATTTGACCCATTTGATGACATGATGTTGTTAGTTTGTGGTGACTGACCAAGAAAGTACTGTACATACCTCATAAATTCTTAAAAATAATTTTTGGGCTACTATTCACCAATGTCACAAAATTTTGGGCTACTATTTGCCATTCACCAATAGCACAAAATTTTGGGCTACTATTTACCAATTGGCTATTGCTTATATTTGCCAATTATGGCTGACATGTTGTAACTAGTTTTAACCCTAAATTGACACAATAGGGATTTTTTCATAAGGTGTGATGCAAAAACTAGTTCTTGCGATGGTATTGAGCTACAAGGGATTACAGATTGTAATCAGGTTGTAATCACTGGATGGTAATAATATTGGATATGTTATTCTGTGGTTTAATCCTAACAAGTGGTATCAAAGCGAGGTTGTTTCTTAGTTATCCTCTATAGGAAAGTCTCATGGTTGAGTGGGAGCAATGGTAGACGAGGGTAAGCTAAGGGTTGACAAGTTTAATGGGCAAAAATTTTAGTTATGGAAGATGCAAATGGAAGACTATCTTTATCAAAAGGATTTCTGAAAGCCGTTGGAAGGCAAAACAAAGAATTAGGGATCTATGTCAAATGAAAACTAGAATCTCTTAGATAGAAAGGAACTTGGAAGCATTTGATTATGCCTATCACCATTGGTGGTATTTAATATTACAAAAGCAAAGACAATAGAAGAGTTGATGGAAATCCTAGCGAAATTGTATGAAAAGCCCTTTGCTTCAAATAAGGTATTTCTCATGAAGTGTTTATTTAATATGAAAATGGAAGAAGGTTGATCTATTGCAGATCAATTAAATGAGTTTAATACTATTACTAGTTAGTTATCTTCTATGGGTATCAATTTTGATGAAAAAATTAGGGCTCTCTTGATTTTGTGTTCTTTGCCTGAAAGCTGGAATGGATTGGTAATTGACTGTGAGTAATTTTTTTTTTCTGGATCTAGTACCCTAAAATATGATGATGTGATCAGTGTTATTTTGAGTGAGAAAAAAAATAGGAAACCCTCAGGTGGATCTAAATTAAAATGTTCTTTGAATGCACAAAGCAGAGGCAAAACGATTGAGAGAGGAAGTAATTCCAAAAATCGTGGGAAATCAAGAGGAAAGTCAAAATAGAGGAGGTCTCAATCAAGAGGACCAAATGACTTCTGGTACTATGGTAAAATAGGGCATAAGAAGAAAAACTATTGGACTCGAAAGAAAAATGAAGGAGATAAACTAGATGGAGACAAGCAGGCAAATGTGGTAAGTAACAAATCTAAAGGGAATGCCTTGCTTATATCTTTAAAAAGTGTTGATGATTCATGGGTTTTAGATTCTGTTGCTTCATTTCATGCTACACCTAATAGAGGTTATTTCATTGATTATGTCTAAGGGATTTTGGGCTTGTTTATTTGGGGGATAATGAACCTTGTTAGATTTGTGGAAAGGGAAAAGTTAAGATTAAGTTGCAAAATGGGAATCACTGGCTACTGCATGAGGTAAGACATGTTCTAAGGCTGAGTAGGAATTTAATTTCAGCAAGGAAACTTGATGATGAGGGTTGTGTAGTTACTTTTAATGATAAAAATTGGAAGGTTTCAAAAGGTTCCCTTGTAGTACCAAAAGGTGTGAAAGTAGGCACCTTATATCTTTGTATAGGTCATATTGTTCCTTTTACTTTAATTGTTTCAGAGAATAATGAATGTTCAGGAATAGTTGTTGTAGTTAAGCAAGGAGAACAAATAACTGCTATAGATTCTGATACAACGTTGTGGCACTACAAACTTAGACACATGAGTGAGAAAGGTATGAAATTACTTCATTCAAAGAAAGTTTTACCAAGTCTAAAATGTGTTAATATGGATTTCTATGAAATTTGTGTGTATGGAAAACAAAAGAGACTGACTTTTGTGAAGATTGGGAAGGAAAATAAAAAGGAGAAATTAGAGCTTGTGCATACCGATGTATTGGGACTGACTTAGGTATCTTCCCCTAGTGGCTCTCATTATTATGTTACCTTTATTGATGATGCAACTAGAAAAGTATGAGTTTATTTCCTTAGACAAAAATATGATGTATTTCAAACTTTTAAGAAATGGAAATGCTTGGTTGAAAATGCGACTGGGAAGAAATTAAAATGTCTCAAATCTGATAATGGTGGTGAGTATTATAGTCATGAATTTGAAGAGTATTGCTCCACTAATGGTATTTGTAGACAAAAAACTATTCCAAGGACTCCATAGAAAAATGGAGTGGTTGAATGCATGAACAAGACTATAATGGAGCGTGCACAAAGCATGAGGTTGCATGAGCATGCAACGAGCATGATGTTGCATGGATATAATAGGTGTCATTCATATCATTGTGTTTATTTTAAGAGGTTGAATGATGGAAGCTACATTATTTTATGTTTATATGTTGATGATATGCTTGTAGCTAGGTCTAACATGGATCATATTAAGGGGCTAAAATGCCAGTTAGCACATGCATTTACTATGAACGATTCGGGGGTAGAAAAAAAAATCCTTGGTATGAAGATTTTCAGAGAGAGGAAGAATAGGAAATTGATGCTATCTTAGGTTGATTATGTTGAGAAGGTGTTGCAATGTTTCTCTAAAGAGAATACTAAAGCTGTTAGCACATTTTTACTTGGTCATTTGAAGTTGACTAAGGAGATGTGTCCCAAGACACAAGAAGAGGAGAATAAGATGTCCAAGGTACCCTATGCTTCAATTGTAGGAAGCTTTATGCATGCTATGCTATGTACAAGGCCAAATATTGCACATGCAATGGGAGTCATTAGCAGGTATATGAGTCATCCTAGAATTGAGTATTGAAATGAAATCAAATGGATTCTCAGATATTTGAGAGGAACATCTAGTAAGTGTTTACACTTTGGGGCTCTACTACTAACTTACAAGGCTGTGTTGACTCAAATTTAGTATGGGATATTAATACCAGGAAAAGTAATACAGGTTATGTATTTATTGTTGGTGGGGTAGCCATGAGATGGGTTTCTAGGTTATATTTAAAGGTTAACGCTTTATCCACTACAGAGGTAGAGTATGTTGCTACTATAGAGGCAACCAAGGAGATGATATGGCTTTAGTTCTCCTTGGAAGAATTGGGACACCCTCAAAGGGATAATTATTTTTTTATAGATAGAGTGCCATTCATCTTGCAAAGAATTTAGCTCTATATTCAAAGACAAAACATATTCAGTTGTGGTACCATTTCATTTGGTCAATTTTGGATGATGGATAGTTAAAGCTGGATAAGATACACACATATGACAATCTAGTGGATATGTTTACAAAGGTAGTGACAAGGGAGAAGTCAACTTCCTCTTTAGTTTCGGTTGGTCTTCTAAACTAAACAAGAATAATAGAACAACAAAGTCCATGGTGGTTTGATCTAATGGGAGCCCCATGTGGTAGCAATATTGCTATAGGATCAGTCTCCAAGTGGGAGATTGTTGTCTAGTGTGGAGTTTGATTAGTCCCCAGGTGGGAGATTATTAGTTCATGGTGATTGATTAGGAAAGTATTGTACATACTTCATAAATTCTTTAAAACAAAATTGGGCTACTGTTCGCCAATGGCACAAAATTTTGGGCTGCTATTCGGAAATTGGCTATTGCTTATATTTTCTAATTTATGGCCAACATGATTTAACTAGTTTCAACCCTAAAGCAGCACAAATACTTGTATAAAAGGGCTAAGGGTTAGGGATTGTTTGATAAGGTGTGATGCAAAAATTGGTTGTTGTGGTATTATTGAGCTGTAAGGGATTGCTAATTGTAATCAAGTTGTAATCACTGGATCGTAATAATATTGGACTTGCCTTTGGTGGAGCTAGCCTAGGAATTAGGTGAACCACATTAAATCTTGGTGTCTTGTGTTATTTTCTGTGAGATTTATTATTTTTTGACATTGTTTATATTTGCATGTAATTGTTATTTTTGTCTATGGTTTACTCCTAATAGATGTATGTCTCTAGCATTCCTAAGGCCCCTAGGAACACATATTATCATCAAATGGGTTCCCTTTTGATGCATTTGAACATATGAGATATGTTGCTAAGGATTCTAGAATCCTTACTAACATATGTTGTGATCTAATCAATTGAAAGGGATCATAGGGTACCCCATGACCGCTTTTAACCCATTCAAACATATAAGATATGCTCCTACATCCTGTGGGACACCTAGAAACATATGTTATCATCTAATTAGTCTAAAGGGGTTATAGGGTAGCATATGACCCTTTTTGACCCATTTGAACATATGAGATATATTCCTCAGGGTTCTAGGATTTGTAGAAATATATATTGTCATTTGATGGGTGGAAAGGGGTCATAGGGTACCCTGTGACCCCTTTTGACCCTTTTAAATATATGGTGTCATCTAATGGGTTGAAATGTGTCATAGGATACCATATGACCCTATTTGACTGATTTGATGACATGATGTATGTCCCTAGGGGTCCTAACACCCCTAGGAACATATGTTTTCATCTTGATGGAACCTCAAAATTTAAGTTGTCACATTGAATTTCACAATTTCAGAGCCTGGCATTAGGGAGTATTCTGATTTCTCAATTTTGGGAAGGGAGATGTTCTTGATGATCAATATCATGATATTGATATTGATGGTTCTCTAGCAATCTATAGTTTCAAAAATTATGAAGAGGCATTAATTTTGTTAATTAATCAACAAAAAGGTTATGTCAAGAAATTTTTCTATTCTCCCAACTTCTTTCAATTTGATATTGGATTTACAAATGGCTTTTGCTAAAGATTTGAGGAAAATATGGTCATTTAATATAGCTTGTTTCATTTATGAGTATAAGGATGTTTGGTGGGTTTATTTTTCTTCAAAAAATCATCTTCTGATTTTTCTATGTTTTTTTGTAGGAAAAAAGCTATGGGGCTACCAGTGCAATCACACAATGAAAATGAAACACCACTTCTAGTCATGCTACCTAGACTAACGTCAGCCCAAGAGGATCAATTTGACATCATTAATAATATGTATGCAACCAAATGGGATTTGCGTACAACACATACCTGGTATCAAAGTGATTTCAATGAAATTTTAAATGAGGAAGAAACAAGGGAAGCCTTGAAAATGCTAGTGGGAGTTCGAGATGAAGAAGTTGCCTTGTGCCTGGAAGAAACTCTCGACATGATACAAGAATTATAATTCTCTTTTTTTTTCCTTTGATTGTAATTAATTCCTAACAAGTTGCAATTAGATTTTAGTTAGTTGGGATGAAAAAGCATAAATTTTTTTGTACCCTTTTGTATTCTATAAGAAAGGGTACAAAGGCCTTATAGAAAGATAGAGACATGCAAGAATATATACTTGAAAAAGAAATTTTTTCAAATATAGGCATATATAGTGGTGTAGATACCATAACTTGTCATAGCCCAATTGTATCTTTTTCCTAAATTAATAAAATATACTATGTTCTTCTTCAAAAGATAGGGAATTGGTTGTTGATTTTGATAAATTTGAGTCTTCATTGGATTCACACTATTTTCAGATAGAATTGAGGTAAGCTTTTTAGAACAAAACTCATATTCTTATTTATGTTTAGATTAATTGGTCTTCATTACGAAGTTAAATTCAATTATCTAAGGTTTGTGGATTATTCTTTTTTTTTTTTCTTAGTAGTTGATGGTGGTACATCTATCTCCAAAATGTAAGATTCATTCAATAGTTATCATAGTTTACTGTCTTCTCCAATTTGGAAGGCACTAGTCATATTTACAATTTGAAAATATAGGATGACTTTGTAGAAGGTAAAAAATTAGCATGCTCCCACTTCATGCCCTGCATTAAAAATTTACACAATTCACTTAAGATTACCCTTTATACCTTACAAATATTTACTCTTATAATCAATTTCTCCTTGAGAACTTGGTCAACTCAAGAGTATTGTGAAGTCTACACTTTATTCACTATTCCCTTTATTAAATCAAAGGTACAACCACCTAGGTCTTGTAGAGTTTAAGTGTGGAGGTTGAACAAGTAAAGATTCAACCTTCTTTGCCTATAATTGTGTTGAGTTTCCCAGCATCGAGTAAGCAAGCTTGTAGGAAGTCAACCAACAATTTTGTGCACCAAAAATTTGGTGACTTTGCTGAGGAGATTTGTTACAATTCAATTTGTGGAAATTATCCGAATATTCTATAGATCATGTATAAGGTAAAATATCTACAAAATTTGTTGGAGAGTGAAACCCATAAATTTGTTTGAATAAAAGTTGACTCTACTACTTGTATCTATTTATCAATGATTAGTTGTTCATGTCTAAGAATAAAAAAAGTGATAGACATCTATCCTTGAAGTTTATGTAGGGAAGGAGGTATGTGTATTTTGGAGAACACTTATAGTACACTCCAAAAAAAGAGGTAGAAAGAATGAGAAATTATCTGATATTTCATTAACAAGATATAAAAAATTATGGATAAATAAAAGGATATATGCAATGATGGCCAGATGGATGCCATCATGAACAAAATTCATTCGTTGATTTAAATTCAAGTGGATAATTTGAAGCTTATCGAGTTGTTAATGAGTCCGATGAAGGAGAAGATGAAGAAGAAACAAATGAAGACACTCAAAAACTTACATAAGCATTAGAAATTTTGAAGTCCTCAAGAAGGGCAACAAAGGTGCTAAGAGGAGTTCTAGATGAATTATTAGAAAAAATTGGCTTGAGCAAGGACGGTATTACTACACCAAAACATGTTGAAGATAAGATGAATAAGGACAAAGGTCAGTCATCCAAATACACTCCTCCTCATAAAAATCCTTCTTTCAATGCTGCAAGAGATCTATTATATAGAAATGAAGAAAAGAATAATTTTGCTAGCCAAAATAAGGATAAAAAAAATAGAGTTGGAAATAATTGGAGGAATAATATTGTTAATAATTAGAATAATAACCAAGGGAATACTAGGAGATTCAACTTTAATCATAACAATTAATGGGTGAGAGCCCATATGAATATATAGTGATATAAGAAATTATATTTCACATGGATAAAACAATACCATAATCCTATTATTAATGATTTGAGAACCACTATACTGAAATTCTCCAGGGGAGAAGATCAATCTATAGAAATGCATTTCATTAACCTTAGAAGTGCCATTGAGGAATTAGAAGAGCATAATGAGGATGTATTCATGAAACTATTTATTCAGTCTCTAACTAGTGATGTTGCAGAATGGTATAGAGGTCTGCCCAAGAATTATATAACAAGTTGGCAAGATTTTGTAGACATGTTTCTTAATCAATTTGGGAATTATACTGACACATCTTTTTCTTCTCATGAATTAAATAGTATAAAAAAGAACTCCAATGAGACTGTATTTGAATTAAATAAAAGATTCAATAAATTCCTAAACCAATCCCCCTAGATATTAGACCTGTTGATTATTTTTTCATAAACATTTATTTAAGTGCCTTTGAAAGTAAGATATTTTAATGCCCTACTAGGGAACCCAAAAGAAATTAACCTA